>JANJGK010008077.1:17500-22500 GCA_039081455.1 Macrobrachium rosenbergii
ACAGAACAGGTATGCATTTACAGTATATAGAAAACCCACCTTCGCTGTCTCCTACATTCATTTCTTAAGCTACCACGACGTCTCCGTAAAAATCATGGTAGGGTGCAACCTATTCCTCAGAGGACTTAGGATATGTTCAAATGAGTACCTGGATCAAGAATTTAACACGATCCGCCAACACCTAACGCAACTGCTCTATCCACCACACATTATCGAGAGGGCTATTAATAAAGCAAATAAAATATACTACAGAGGTCCCACTCACAACAGACAAATAGATTTCAACAACAAAATAATGCTTCCATACGATGAAAACATCCAAAAGGCCACCGAGCAACTTAGTTCTAATAATCCTTTCATTTTCCATTATCCCAAATCCATCGGGAGTTCGCTCGTTAACGTATACTTAAATAACAAAAGGGAAGAAGCCGGAGTTTACAAGATACCGTGTAGTAATTGTCATGACATCTATGTAGGCGAGACAGGTAGATCGCTCTCGCAAAGAATAACAGAGCACAAAAGATCAGTACGTTACGCTTCGGAGAGTTCGGGAATTTTCCTACATATTAGAAATACAGGGCATGTCATTAACTGGAGTGGGGCGGAGTTGGTTTTCAAGAGTAGCTGTCCGTACAAAAGAAAGATGCTGGAATCTGCTATCATCAATCAAACCAACAATATGAACCTGTCAGGAGGACATTGGAAATCGGACGCCATTGACACCTTAATCCTCGGATCCATTTTGAAGAAGATGACCCAAGAAACGCGACCGCCAGATCCATCGCCAAACGGGAGCTAATGAGGCCAAAAACCACTAGGGAATTTGGTCAATCTCCTCCTTCTTAAGAAACGCCACCTCCTTAACATCGGAGGCCTAAGGCCACACCTTCATGTTTTTGTATATATACCATTGTAACTTTCCACCTGTCCATATTCTACCAGTGAACAGGGGCACAGAAACAAGTGCCCGAAATATATGGTTTCAACGTTTAAATAGTGTTTTATGGGCCTTCTTATTTTCATATATATATATATATATATATATATATATATATATATATATATATATATATATATATATATATATATATATATATATATATATATATATATATATATATATATATATATATATATATATATATATATATATGACTATCGCACAAAGCAAATGTACGTTATCATTACTTTGTATAAAATAGAAATAGCATTCTGTTGATACCAGATTTACGTTTTCATGTTGTTTTGTCGGAATGACTGCCTCTAAAGCTCAGTTTTGCTTTATGACGTTGGTGCACAGCACAAGTCTATAAATCGATTAACATTCTTGTATCAAGTGGACGACATGTCCATTCTCATACTGCTGTGGAAAAGCGACGTGAATTCCAGATTGACCCTGTAAATATCGCATTGAACAAACAGCGTCTGTTGTTGACCTGGTCGCGGGGTATTGCTGTTGTATACAGAACAAATAAGGTTGTGCTCCTGGAAGGCGAACTGAGAGGTCTGGGTGTTTTGCTTCTCTGGTTACCGTTCCGTGTTTAAGAGTCGGCATTTTCCTTAAAACGCTTGAGCCTACGGTAGCAGTGTTGGGTATCCAATTTAGTTGTCTGTTATTAACTTTGATGGCAGTTATCCCTACTGGGTCTGAAGCAGTGTGCTACGTTGGCTTGCAATTTATTGTGCTGAAATTGTCGTCAACAGCTACGTAAAATGGATACATTCAAATTCGATACATGATGTTATTTTTATTAATGTTTACAGCGCGCACCCGAGAGCTAAAGTTTTTGGGAAGTTGTACGCTCAGCCTCAGTGTTTTACAAGGCAGGGTTGTTAACATAAGGGTCAGCCATTATCTTTGTTTATGAGACATTCTGACGTGAGAAAAGTAATTTCAACATGATTATTTCTTCTACATTGGCACTGGAATGCACTGCACACTCTTCTAATATAAATGAAGGGAGATACTGGGATATACCAGAGGCATTTGAGGTAATAATAAATTGATCTGCTTGGTATATAGTTTGCTAGGCACCGAAAGGAGGTTCCATATATATATATATATATATATATATATATATATATATATATATATATATATATATATATATATACAGTATATATATATCTCAGGACAGGGTGACAAGGAGATAGTCGGTCATCTGTAGGTGGTATTTATTTGCCGACGCGTTTCGTAATACATTGTGACATCATCAAGGCTAAAAAAGAAAATTTACAAATTAAAATACATGGAATAAAACTAACGACTTCAAGAGTCTCAACATGCTATATAAATATACATTAAAACAAGACAATTTATAAAAAGCACCTGCTAGACTAAAAGGTTGAGGACTGAATGACTGAAAGGGAAAAGGAAAGCAGCAAAGAAAACTGGCTCAAGCCAGATACAACTGAACAGAGGTGGTGTGTGAGTTCAACTTAGGAACTAGCTGTTTTATGAATAACGATTCCAAAATGAGTAGTTCGTGTGGATGACTTGTTTGGCCCAAAACAGAGAAGTAAGAATAATTAATACTTGTATTACATATATTTGAATGGTTTCTGATATTAGAAAATTCTGGATTGGACAATCTGCAACCAGTACGATGACTAACACCTTTATGTGAATCTGCTCTGACCCTCAGCAATCGCTTAGTCGATCCCACGTAAGTCCCCAAATTACATCTGGGGCAAGTATATTTATATACGACTGACGATTGCATTATTGGGCAGATTCTATCCTTAAATTTAAAAAGGGACCCTATTGTAAGTAGATTTTTGGGTATCAAAATGACTTGCAACATGTTAAAATGTTTTTCTATTGCAGACTTCAGATTACTTCTAAATTTATCGTCTAGGACGTATGGGATAGTTGCATAGAGTTTCTTCCGTGGTACTGTACTTATAACAGCCGAGTGAGATAGCTTCTTATTTAAGAAATTCTTACAGTGTTTAAAGAAAACATGAGATGGAAACCAATTATCAGTAAAATATTTGTGCAAGAAAATTATTTCTTTATGCTAAGAGTCCCAAGAAGAGGTTAGAGTATAAGCCCGGTGGAGGAGAGTAAAAATTGAATTTAGTTTAAAATGATAAAAACAAACACTATAAAAGTTTGAACCCAGACCAGTAAAACCGGGCTTATACTCTAACCTCTTCTTGGGACTCTTATCATAAAGAAATAATTTTCTTGCACAAATATTTTACTGATAATTGGTTTCCATCTCATGTTTTCTTTAAACACTAAGAATTTCTTAAATAAGAAGCTATCTCACTTGGCTGTTACAAGGACAGTACCACGGAAGAAACTCTATGCAACTATCCCATACGTCCTAGACGATAAATTTAGAAGTAATCTGAAGTCTGCAATAGAAAAACTATTTAACATGTTGCAAGTCATTTTGATACCCAAAAATCCACTTACAATAGGGGTCCCTTTTTAAATTTACGGATAGAATCTGCCCAATAATGCAATCGTCAGTCGTATATAAATATACTTGCCCCAAATGTAATTTGGGGACTTACGTGGGATCGACTAAGCGATTGCTGAGGGTCAGAGCAGATTCACATAAAGGTGTTAGTCATCGTACTGGTTGCAGATTGTCCAATCCAGAATTTTCTAATACCAGAAACCATTCAAATATATGTAATACAAGTATTAATTATTCTGACTTCTCTGTTTTGGGCCAAACAAGTCATCCACACGAACTACTCATTTTGGAATCGTTATTCATAAAACAGCTAGTTCCTAAGTTGAACTCACACACCACCTCTGTTCAGTTGTATCTGGCTTGAGCCAGTTTTCTTTGCTGCTTTCCTTTTCCCTTTTAGTCATTCAGTCCTCAACCTTTTAGTCTAGCAGGTGCTTTTTATAAATTGTCTTGTTTTAATGTATATTTATATAGCATGTTGAGACTCTTGAAGTCGTTAGTTTTATTCCATGTATTTTAATTTGTAAATTTCTTTTTTAGCCTTGATGATGTCACAATGTGTTACCAAACGCGTCGGCAAATAAATACCACCTACAGATGACCGACTGTCTCCTTGTCACCCTGTCCTGAGGTATGCTGTGGCCTGCTTGCGCCAACTACTTCTGTTTTATATATATATATATATATATATATATATATATATATATATATATATATATATATATATATATATATATATATATATATATATACATCACGAAGGAAGCAGTAGGGAAAGGCATCCTCATCATCTACAGTTTATTTTCAATGCCGACGTTTCGCGACGAATTCCAAGTCGCATTTTCAAGGCTATAAAATATAATATAATTTGCGAACATCAATAACAAATTAATGCAATGACAACAGCTCTTTATGTAGTAAAAATATTTAAAAACAAAACACATTCCAATAAGTAAAAGGAGTTCACTAAAATCTTAAAACAACCTACCTTCGTGATGTATACTTCGAGCCTCAGCTCCGGCCCTTATATGTATATACATATATACACACACACACACACACACACACACACACACATATATATATATATATATATATATATATATATATGAGAAGGTATTATTTGCCCATATACAAGCAATATAAAATCAATAACTGGGTTTTTCACAATGAAATTCAATTACAGCCTTATGCTGATAGATATTCTTTGGTGCAACATCACTGGGGCCCCGTGTGTTGCTATGCAGCGGTAACGCGAAGTCCTTCCCGTTGCACGTTGGCGGCATTGTTATGCATTCTCTTCGGTGAGGTCCCTGCAGTTACGGTTTGTGGAGCATTCTTCAAATCCTTACCGAGATCGATCCGAATTTTGACCTTGTGGAGGCATGTGTTTTATGTCTTGGCAGGCAGGACACTCACTTCTTGGGAGGTTTCACATCTGAAGAGAACATTACTGTAGTTTCCATGTCTAGTGAGTTCATCCTATTATGTATAGGACAAGCAGTGCTGAATGGTTGTTGATGTATGTAGTATACCTGTGCTTGAATGCGCACACTACCACTCTATTTA
>JANJGK010008079.1:0-28192 GCA_039081455.1 Macrobrachium rosenbergii
TGACGAGGTGCGTAGATAATATTTTAAACTCCTGTACGCATACTCACCTAATATGTTGAATGATAATAGAAATCCTTCCTTTCGATATTCGACCTTGTTCTTGGCTCTGAACTGATTTGAATAGACACTGTGAACACAACTTCAACTTTTTTTTTTGCCTTGATACTGGTTCCTGATAACGCTCGAATTCTACTCGAGACAGCCTGTCATTCTGGGTGCTTCTTCTTACCAGCTGATAGTCCGAATAATACCGAATCATTGTGAGGAGGAGGAGGAGGAGGAGGAGGAGGAGGAGGAGGAGGAGGAGGAGGAGGAGGACTGTTGTCAAGAGGACATTCTCAGGTTCTTTGTGAGAGGATGGTGGAGCGTAGATGCTCAAACCTTGACAGTCTGTTCTTGCAGGATGCCATTATTTATGTGAGCTATGCCCGGTTGTGCAAGACTGTTCTTGCTTGGTCTTGTTTCGCTGCCTCATGCAATCTGAGGTTTCTGCAATAGTGTATTTATTTATGTATTTATTTTGCTCTAGAACCACCCGATTCACACGCACATTTGAACTATAGCCATCCGCAAAATTGTGCTTGCTTTGTTCCTAGCTAATTGCTCTTGCAAGAAAAGATCGTTCCAGGTCAGATTCTTACTGACATTTTGATGACCTTCAATGCAAGATTTTGCATTTCGAAACCTCTCATGACTGGTTAGAGTCAGCTTGAACATAGATTGGTATTCGTGGTGGCCTCCCTCCCTCCCTCACTGGTCTCTTGGTATCGAATGACATTTGCTGGTTCCTTTTTCTCCTTTCAGTTGTATCTTCATTCATTCCGAATTGTCTTCAGTGATGCCCAGCCGATGGAAGCTTATAGTTCACGCTTTCGTTTTAAGGATGGCGGGACATTTATAGTTCATGCCGTTCCTTATGTACGGTGCTCTTAACTCTTTCCTGCAACAAATAAAGAATCGGAATTGTCATCGAGATAGAGAGCATATTAGCACCATGGTGAAAGGTTTGGGGGGGGGGGGGGGTGGCAATAGTTCCAGAGCGCTTCCAGACACTACAGGCACTCCCTCTCCCCCACCGGCTCCCTCCCTCCCTCACACACACACACACACACACACACACACAGTTTTGAGAAAATGTCAGTTTGAACAGAGAGAGAGGACCCCTAAGGTAGCCTACTGAAAAGGCGAGGTCTTCACCCCAGGGAAATAGGAATGGACAAAGTAGCAGCAGGAGGATGCATAGACGACTAAGGTAACTTGAACCATTATGTCGCACAAGTCTTGTCTGTTGTAAATAATGGTTGTTTTTGACATGTCCGGTCAGCCGTGGATGAAACCTGTTGTCCATTCATGCTGAAAACAAAAGTATATTATACTTTTATGCGGTTTGTATCAGTGGTGCAGTGCGAAAGCCTCATTGCTAAGCATGCTCTGTTCATGTATGTCAAGGATTATGGTAAGCCTGGGCTTACGCAGTTAGGATCATCTTTGTTAGTAGGCTTCTTCGAGTGGTTAGTTAGTTCTCCGTCCAGTTGTAAACAGCCATCATTCAAAAGTAAAAAATATTCCCTAATACCTATAGAAGACACAGGTAGGTTAGTGAAAACAAAACCAGGTGGAACGAACCACGTTTGTTATCAGTTTTACCTGTAAAGACGAGGCATTACAAATTGTATTCATTTTTGTACCATTGATAATTCATGGTTTGTCATCATGTGTGATTGGCGCCTCTGCAATACACTGAAGCTTGGGCGATAGTTATGTGATGGCATAGTCTCTCTCTCTCTCTCTCTCTCTCTCTCTCTCTCTCTCTCTCTCTCTCTTATGTTTCCTGTGAAACAAATGACAAGGCCATTTTATTGTCAAATTTACCCATTCAAATCCCGATATAGAACCTTCAAACATCTGAGGTTTCATTTAGATGTGGGCGAAAAAGAATTTTGATGTTTGTGGACGTGTGTTTTCTAAAAGATTCCCTTTGTATTTGTTTTCCCTCCTAGAAGACGCTTGACAGCGCCTGCAGTTGGTGTGCAGTGAATACTGTAGGTTGTACACAACTCTGACTCGAGCCGGGCATTCGTGAACTGTATCCAGTGATAAAGGTTTTCGCCAGCTTTTAATCCCCCAGTTTCCTCTCAACGTTTCTCGCCGTCACTCTTAAGATATTGTTCATCATTTTAAATACAAGTTTGTTACCACTTTTTTGCTTTGTTCTTGTTCTCAGATCATTCTCTTTTTCTTTCCAGTATCCATTTTCTCAAGACTGAAACTAACTCTCCTTCTCTGGCCAAAAGCATCGTTTCCTTCCCAGAACCTTGGACTTACTGAAACTCTCTACAACAACACTTTCTTTTACTGTCCTTCTCTCGTAGTCTGTGCTGATATCCTCTTTATTTTCTGTTTTAAATTCTCTTACTCCTCAGCGTGTTTGTGTTTGTTACGGGATGCACAGGTGAAGGCGCCCGTGCTGGCATATGGCCAGCTTAGTCTAGTTCATTGTTATATAGTGGCGGATGCACTGAGCACATGAACAGCTGACATAAACGTTGTTCGTTCTCGTCAAAATACGTCATCAAAACGGGAGTGTGTCTCCGCGGTGATCATAAAATAATCTCTCTCTCTCTCTCTCTCTCTCTCTCTCTCTCTCTCTCTCTCTCTCTCTCTCTCTCTCTCTCTCTGGACCTAAAATTGTATTATTATCGACTATTCCCTTACTTGTAAATCTCGTCAAGAGCAGCAGAGAGTGGTGGGAAGTTTGGTGAAAAAAGTGGAAAACACTGAAGATGCAGCTGCTAGACCAGACGGAAGAGGAAATCTCTGGCATCTGTTTCTCCTGACATTGCCTTTTCATGTTCGTGCGTCCAGTGGTTTCTGGAACTGCCCCGGGGATCTGGAAGATGAAAAGGAGGAGACATCAAATCAAGGCAAAGTGAGACTTCCAGGAATTGACTATTGTCTCTTTTACCCGGTTCCTTATTTGTAAACGGATATCGAAGGCATAACTCACATTAAATGAGTCTCTCTCTCTCTCTCTCTCTCTCTCTCTCTCTCTCTCTCTCTCTCTCTCTCTCTCTCTCTCTCAGCCAATCAGGAGTCGTTTTCACCTCTTTAGTTCGAAGAGAGTTTCTTCGACCCTTGTAATTGGCCTAAAGCAGTCTGGTAGCCTGGTAGGCTTTCAGTCAGTTCGTAGCTTGAACTCCGTTCAGCCATGTGTGTGTGTCCTCGGTTAACATTCCAGTGCCGTTTTATTAAGGTGAGTTAATTTACTGAGGTTAAGAATAATTACTCCGTGAATATGGATACCTCTGAATCATAGTTTAATGGTCGCCTAGAAATTTGTGATTCGTCACAGGCCTAGTTAGAGGTGTGTTAAGAGGCCGTGGAAGACTTGTAAACTTTGCTTTCCAAAGGCCTCTGATGAGGCATTTTATCTGTATATGAGAGGACCTGTTAGTTGGCTATAGTACTGTTGAACTGTTAAACTACTCACGTTTGCAACAGATAAATGCTAGAGCATCAGATCCGAAGACTAGGCCTAAAGGAGATTGCCAGCGTAGCGTGAGTCTAGTTAGGCGCTCAGTCATGTTGTTGTATCTCCGGTTATGTTCAGTTCTTGACTTGAAGAACGATGCTTTATCGCAGTGTACATGGAGCCAATATATTGTGAATGAAGATGGACTCAATGCACAGTATATTGACTTTAGGCACAATGCAATAAAGCCGAAAATGCCTATACAATGACGAATTTTCCACATGGACATAGACTATGGGTTTGTGGTATTTCGCTGTAACCTAGTGCACTAAGCTATCTCGCAATGCCTTGTAGTATTTTTCGTGTGAGGTGTGGGGGAGGGGATGAGAACGGCAAGATCATTAATTAATTGTTTAGGATTTAAAAAGGCTAATCCTCCTCGTCGCCCATCCAGATTGTTCTTTGTGCCAAGAGGGTCTGGGATTCAATTCGGAAAAGATGACACCCAGGTGTGCAGAGAAAGTACCATTTTATTTAAACGGAGTTAGCGATCATTAAATCATTACCCATCGTGGCCCTTCGTGGCCCTCAGTTTTAGAAAGAATTTCTTTTGGAGGAGGAGGAGGAGGTCTCAAGAAAAACTACCTTCTGCAGAGTAGGTTAGGTTCCTTCATAAAGGTTACTCCTTTGCTACTATTGAGTGGAGAAGGTGACGGCCTTGTGCAGACACGGGGTTGGGGGGGGATCTCATCCGTACGAGTAGCACCTGAGTCTCGAAAAGTTCTCTGTTAATTCAAGGGAATCAATAAGAAGTCAGATGAAAAGGTCATAATGACAGTAAAGCGAGGCACATGAAGCGGGCGTCAAGATGGTATCACAAGTTCCTATCTCTACTTTAGCGAGGAAAATCCAGGTTTTTAAAAAAATTTATAGGTCAAACAATCTGTGGAAGCTTGAATGCTGTTGTCATCACAAAGTGATTTGTTAATTGCAGTTTTCCAAGTTTATTCAAAGCAGTGATGGAAGTATATATTTTGAAAATGAACGAGCACACTAAGGCTGTTTCCAGAAGTCCTGTGGTTTGGGTGGCGGGCGGGGGAGTGTTGAGGGGAAGATTCTAGAGTCTGGAAGTCTCATAAAAATCCATATCTTTTTTTATTTGAACGGTTTCTCGAAATGCATAACTAACTTCTTATGTGACAAGTCTGAAAATGGCATAGCTTTGTCCAATACAACACGTGATAATGCTCTTGAAATGCATTCAGAGCCTTTTTGAATAATGAAGATTTCGAATGTGAAATGTTCTTGAGCGGGTTATATATACATAAGCATCGATCAAAACGCAGTGAATTCTAGAGTGAAAATGAGGTGTACGAAACTTCGAATTCATTTTCCAGAAACACCGATAAACTGAATTTAAGTTCCAGTGCGATGTGAGGTTCATACTGCGATCCCCTTTCTTCCTTGTCAGGTTTTCTATTTTAACTGCACTTTATTCCCTCTCCCAACGCCCCCGGGAAAAACCAGGTTGTGTTCTTCATGAGAGAGAGAGAGAGAGAGAGAGAGAGAGAGAGAGAGAGAGAGAGAGAGAGAGAGAGAGAGAGTATGGGAAACCCAATAATGAAACATTAAGATTGCCAGCCTTATCCCCCAAGAATGAGGTTTTACCAGGGAGAGAGGTTCTATTTTAAGATTTTTTTTAGTAAAGTTTATTTACAAATGAGTAGTTCAGAGGACAGGATCCATAGCGCACACTTGCTCCAACGATTCCAAATGGCTCATTTTCTATTGACTTTTCCGGGAATTACGACTCTGTCCCCATATGCTCGCTTGACCTAAAAGCAGTAGATCATCTTGCCCCACGATTCACAAGGCTGCACATGATATGATTTTCAAGATTTTCGGACAATGGTGCATTGGTTGGTGACTGGACTTAGACGTAATAACTGGACGAAAATACTGAACCTACCTTTCTGTACTGCCTATCACAGAACCATCTGTTTTGCTCTTTATTATTCATTTTGTTTACTTTGTTTGGTTTTATGTAGAGCCCTCCACAGAGATAATTCCCTCTCTGGCGGACCCTTGTACATTTTCAAAATAAGGTGCTTCTTATATTTTGTAATTGTCTTTTAGTGTTTTCTCGTCAGTATCGTAGCTCCTTCCTGCAGAATAGGAGATGAGAATCTTTAGCTCCTTTTTAAATTTGCTTTCTTCTTCTTGTATGCTCTTCACTTCAGGCGGTATTTTGTTGTATAGTCTTGGTGCGCAGTGTACAAATGCTTTCTCACCAGACTTACAATTTGTTCGAGGTTCAAATAACCTATATGCTTCACTTGCATGCCTGATTACAAATATTCATTTCGTGTCTAAAGAAGCTTAAGCAGTTTCTCATATTTTAGTGCTTTAAAGACTGTAAGCAGTATTTTATATTCTATCCTAGCTTTTACTGGGAGCCAATGTAGCTCAATTAGTGCTGGGGTTATTCTGTCACGGGAACGTGTCGTAGTCTTTTTATTAACCTGGCGGCTCTCTTTCGTACTTGAAGTTTTCTTAGTAGGTAGTCAGAGAGATCGTAGTGTATAACGTTGCAGTAGTCAAGCCTCGAAAGTATTTGGTTGCAAATTGCTGTTTTCAGAGTATCTTCGTTTAGGTATTTTCTAATGAAAGCAATGTCTCTAATATGATATACAATATATGGTTCTTCATCGATAATTTATTATCAATAAATACTCCTAAGTTCCTCACTGCTGCTACAATATTTATTGTTGACGAGCCAGTAATTATTCTTTTGAAGTGTTTATATTTTCGTAGTGCACTGCCAGATCCAAATGGCATACACTAAGTTTTGTCTTCATTAAGTTTCAATTTCTTCGCCGACATCCGTTTTTTTATATCTTTCGCTACTGCATCAATTTGACTAATGGTGTCTTCTACCGTTTCGACAGGAAAATAGAACTGGGTATCATCAGCATACAGCTTATGCTTAACCTTGTGCTTATTTAGAATTCTAGATAATTCATCTGTGTAAATGCTAAATAGCAGTGGACCCAGAACGCTGCCTTGGGGCACTCCTTTTGTTAGGCTTTTCTTTTCTGATTTCACATTTGGTATGACCACTGTAACCTTCCCATTTTCTAAGTAGTTTTTGTACCATTTGTTTACGTCATCTTCGATGCCTACTGCTCTCAGGTCGTCAAGCAATAGATTGTGGTCAACTGTGTCAAATGCTGCACTTAGGTCAAGCATAACCAGGATGCCACATTTTCCATTTGCTATAATTTCTACCATGTCGTTTATAACTGCACACAATGCAGTCTCTGTTGAGCGGTTTTTTCTGTATGCTGACTGATCGTCAGGTATAATGTTGAGTTGTTTCAAGTGTTTCCATGTTTGTTTGTGAACTTCCGTTTCTATAAGTTTTGGTAAGTACGATAGGTTCGATGTTGGTCTATAGAAGCTTAGATTTTCGTATATCGCCTTTTCCTTTATAGGCCGGCTATATACAGTACAAGCAAGCGTTTCACTATTTGGGAAGGATGACTGTGCTAGACCCATGTTGACAATATCAAAATATAGCTCCCGCAACTGATCAAATTTTTTGCCTCTTTTACATCATTTATGGGAAACGGGTCATTTTCACAATATGTATTTTTTACTTTTCTCTTCATTTTGTCAAAGTCATTCATGTTCAGTTCTTTAAACTTACCGAATTTGCTATTTCTCATTGGGATCACCGGGAGATCAGGAGGGATCTCCTTATCTCAACTATGCCAGATTCTTTCAATTTTTTCTTCAAAGTAGTTCACAAAGTTATCGGCCAGGTTTTTGTAGTCACTAATGACGTCAGGTGGAACTTTTTCTTTCTTGAGTCCCCAGATTCCGGCTAAATTGTCATAGATTTTGGCGGGATTTTTCTCTAAACTAAACATTTTATTGTAATATATTTTCTTGGTTTGCATAATCAATTCGTTGTAATGATTTCCAGCTGTTTTATACAGTGACCAATTTTCATTATTTCTTGAATCTTTCGATCTTTTCCATAGATCTTCCATTTTTCTTTTCTTTTTCTTAGCTTCACTTAATTCACTGTTAAACCATTCGGCATTTTCTTTAACTGTTATTTGCCTTGTTACTTCTGGACATTTATCGTTGTAGCTTGACGCCAATATACTTTGCTATAGAATGTAAAACAGCTTCCTGTACACATACAGTACTTGGTCGCCTGTCAAGGTATATATTCCCCAAATGACACCTGCACTTCTGGCTGCTCTTTTCTCTTATTTTCTTTAAGCCCTCATCAATAAATTCATCAGCTTTAAATTTGTTTTTTTGTTTCTGTAAGTGATAGTTTTTTTTTTTTAGGGTATAACTTTTCCAGATATTTATACTAAATATAACTAGTTTATGTATTGGAGATGTCACACATTCAAGCTCAACCTGGATGTCATTCACAATCTCGCTGTTTTTGTTTTGTATCACTAGGTCAATGGTATGGTTCCATACTGATGTAGGTATGTTCACAACATTTTCGAGGTCGTGGCTTTCAAGTAGCTCTATAAAGTCTTTGACATACTTGTCATCGTTATCATCCAGATGCAGGTTGAAGTCACCACCAATCAGTATATTTTCTATATCAGCTAACAAGTCGAGGAAGTCACTGAATTCATCTAGGAATAATCTCTTACTTGTGCTTAGTGGTTTATAAACTCTTATGATTTGTATGTGTTTGTTTATGTGTATGGTTTTGGTGTTGATGTATTCAAATGTACTGAACACATTTTGGTTCATCATAGATACTTTATACACTTTTTTGTTAAAGATTCCCATCCACCACCGTTTTTTTTTCTCTCGGTACCTGGTAAAGTTGTGAGACCTTGGCGTCATTTCATTTATTTTAGAGTAATCGCTTACATAATTGCTTAGCCAAGTCTCCGTTACCATGCATATATCTACATTGTAATCATTTATCAGATTTCTAATAGTGTTAGTTTCATTTCCTACGGACTGCATATTTATTAAATTGCATATAAGATTATTAGTCAAGCCATAGTCCGTAGTATTTTTCACCTTTGATACATATTCTTTATATACTGTGCACTTATTGCCATCATATGTTCTATGTTTAGTATCACTATGACCTTTCTTCACACAATTTTTACGCTTGAAGATGCTGCTATATAGCACATTCATTGGATTTGTGATTTTCACCACATCCTGCAGGGCAAGCTTGGTCATCTCTACAACTTGTTGCGCCTTGACCAAATTCCTGACATTTATAGCACTGATAGGGCATGTAGCAGTCATATACTTTGCACCGGCTATACAGTGTAAACAATCTACACTCTAAAAGGTTAAGGGTATAATAGGGGTAGAAAAAGGGTATTTCTAGTGATTAAAACAGCATACCCCATCGGGGTATATAAGAAATATAATATACCCTTTACAATATACCCTATCATGGGTATAACATATACTTGTGATACCCTTACTTAGGGGTGTATCGTAGCTAAAGAGTACCCTCATTGCAGGGTATTCTATACGATATATATACCCGGGTATATAAATTATATACTTACTATATTAATGCAATACACCCTTAGGTGTAGTTATAGCTTACAGTATATAAAATCATAAGGTCAATATTTTAAAAGTTTGGTTTATCAGTTTATTATTTTCATCGCACTTGAAAATCAAAAGTATTAGTGACGAAGGCGGGTGGTGGACGAGGGGGAGGAATGTGCGCTGCGCCGATACGAGAGACAGCAGAACTTGCAGAAGTGTTGTTTGGGTAGTATGAGGCACGTTACACGTTTTGAAATACTGTATTGGCGCCACACTGTCTGGGAAACACTGGCAGCGATGTCTCGTGGGAGAATTAAAGCTTTTTATAATATTTCGCTTGGAAAAGTTCGTTCCTATATGTTGAAATCAACACTTAGTAAGTTTCACCGAAAAAATGCTCACTTGATTACACAATCGCAGTTATATATATATATATATATATATATATATATATATATATATATATATATATATATATATATATATATATATACAGTATATATATATTACATAGACATACGCATTAGTATAGTATGTCGTCTCTTATGCATTTGCTGCTATTGTCACTGCTCTCAAGACTCAAGTCACTCAAGTGACTCGCTCAGCATTTCAGTCCAGCGGTGTTACGTGTGTGTGGTGGAGGTGAGGTGTGGTTGGTGGGGGTGAGGTGTGGTTATTGAGCAATATTTGGAAGTTTTAGAGAATTCTGGGACAGCGTTTTTTCGGTGAAACCTAAGTGTTGATTTCAACATATAGGAACAAACTTTTCCAAGCGAAATATTATAAAAAAACTTAATTCTCCAAAGAGACATGGCTGCCAGTGTGTCCCAGACAGTGTGGCGCCAATATTTCAAAACATGTACCGTGCCTCCCTCCTACCGCCCAAACAACACGTCTGCAAGTTCTGTCTCTCGTATAGGCGCAGCGCAGCCGCAGATCACATTACTCCCCCTCATCCACCACCCGCCTTCATCACTAATACTTTTGATTTTCAAGTGCGATGAAAATAATAAATTGATAAACCAAACTTTTGAAATCATTGACCTTATTATTTTATATACTGTAAGCTATAACTACACCTAAGGGTGTATTGCATTAATATAGTAATTATATAATTTATATACCCGGGTATATATATCTTATAGAATACCCTGCAATGAGGGTATTCTTTACCTACGATACACCCCTAAGTAAGGGTATCACAAGTATATGTTATACCCGTGATAGGGTATATTGTAAAGGGTATACTATAGTTCTTATATACCCCGATGGGGTATGCTATTTTAACCACTAGAAATACCCTTTTTCTACCCCTATTATACCCTTAATTTTTTAGAGTGTAGGGTGCATTAACTTACGTGTAAACCTTAGCTCAAACGTTATACCCTTTCTCTACCTTGAGCTTTTGACAGTGTATATATTATCACCTCTGTCATAGAGAGCCTTTCGTATTTGCGGTGTGCATTTGATGATGGAGTGTTTGTATTTGTCATCTTTGGCTGGCATTTCCTTTACAATTTTTAGGTCGTCATTTTCAGAGATGAGGTTATTTATCCATGGATTTTTCTTTACAGTTTTAGCGATAATGTCATCTTCGTCCTTCTGGACATAGAATACTTTTATTTTTGGTTTAAGTTTACCCCTCTCGTTTACTGATATATTGCTGATTTCCTGAATCTCCATTTTTGCCTTCTCTAAGTTTTTCCTTTCTGGAATTCTTACAAATAACAGGGAGTATTCTATGACTTTAATATATATAAAGGGAATTTTAAACCAAACTACGAGTGTGTGGCTGTTCTAGGTAGTGAAAGGTAGGCTATTTGTTGAAATAAGTCACTGAATCCTGTTACTTACGCTTTGGCGATCAGAGGTCGCTTGAATAAGTGTTCCTGTTCCTCCTCCTCCTCCTCCTCCTCCTCCGTCTGGATTGGTGCGACTGAGTCGAGCGAATCATCCCGTGTCTTTCTTTGCTGTGACCTGAAGTTCCTGCCTTAACTGACATTATTAAGGAAAGAAGATTCTTTGTTTCCAGCCAGTTTGAAATGACCACACTGCGAATGGTGGTGCCATCCAAGCTTTTATATATAGAGTGTTTGGTCATGAGCATGGGGGTATAGTTATCGGTCATTAGAAAAATTTGCTGCTTATTTCATGGGTGGTGTAAAAAAGAAAGTCATTGCTTATGTTGATAATATATATGTGAATTAGTGTTTTGCATATCCTTATACTGTAGTACATTGTGATGCAGGTATACTGGCGGTGTAGTACGCATGCCTGCTGGGGAGAGGCCTTTTGAGGAATATGGAACATTAAAAGTTCTTATTCATCGTGGTTGCCTGCAAGTCAGGCTGCGTTATTAGGCTACTGCACTCCATACATACTGTAGGTGTTCCCGCTTGACAGTCACCTTCGAATCTGGAAAATTTAGACTCTCTCTCTCTCTCTCTCTCTCTCTCTCTCTCTCTCTCTCTCTCTCTCTCTCTCTCTCTCTCTCTCACAGGAATTACTGTAATTTGCGGACTGGATTTGTTGTAAGTACTTGGTGGGTTAAAATGCCTGTTTTTGGCTGAAACAGGATGTCTTGAACTGATGCACGAGCCAGCGTTAAATCTGAATGGTTGTCACTGCATCACTCAAAAATTGTTTAGTTTATCGTGTTGCATTTAGTGACAGAATCCAGCGGGAATTTTAACAAAAGTAGACAGCTTATATATAAGGCCTTTTTAAAATCTGCCATTCAATAGACTTTTTGCCTTGGTTTCAAAGGACATGGCATGACAGAGGCCCAGTCATCGTTGACGCAGAGTCAGCCAGACATTCCAGTCATTTTGAGGCTCCATTATTAAGGGAGTCGAAGCTCGAAAAAGTGTGTGGCCACTATTGCAAAAGACTGCAACCTTTATAGGACATTCATGATGGTGAAAATATGACACAGGTCAGAAGAATAATAGGGCCATTGTTCACTAAACCACACTGAAAGCGTCCCAGCGCTATTTGAATGCGTTGAAGTCATTCCTTTCCTCTCATCATGCCGCAAAATAAGTTAGCAAATTTTCAATATAAGTTAGCGACGTATCTCGGATCATTCGTCAATACAGCCTAGTTAGTTAATACATTGCTATTCCTTCAATTCCTCATAGAATGCTGTGTGTGCCATCAATCAATTATAGAATGCTGAGTTCTGCTAATTTTGGCTTCGTTTACTGATGAGGAACGGTGCCTCGGACATATTTACAGTGACTGTCTGTTTGTAACTGTAGAGTGGTGTGTGTTGTGGTTACCTGTAGGCCTCTTTACCTGTCATCATACCACCGAAGGAAGGAAGGAAGGCGGTATGAGGACAGATGAGGAAGGGCTGTGCTAGAATATGTGGCATGCTGGAAGGATCATCACCATTATGTAGACTTAGATGAGAATGTAAGTTTACTTCTGAACATGACGAATGCCATGAACTGATGACACGCAGACGCAGGAGAGAGAGCCATTCAGTACAGATGTGAGGGTCCTCTCCCAAGTAGTTTTCAAGCAAAGTCAGTTATGATCCCAGTTACTGCTAAGGACAGAAGGTACTACTCGATTTTATTACGAGAGGAAGTCGATATATCAATATAGGTGTTATTTTAAACCAAGCAAATCATGTAGGTAGGGGCTGGAATTCAAGGTTGAGGATGGTTGGTCAATACATAATACAACATTTTGAATGAAACGCTTCAGGTCTGTTGAAGCAAGAGCTTGGGTTTGTTCTGTTCATTTTATGTAAACATACCAAAGCTGAATCGAGATGAATGTATGTTGAGAGTTAGTAAGTAGATGGTTAAAGAATTCGTATGACTACATCTCACGGGTCAAGAGGAGATATGTAATGTTCTGATAAGCAGTGTTCAGTCACGCTTTAGTCTTGAAAAGCAAAGAGATCTCCAGCAGGTGTCATCTTAGCCGTGAAAGAGTTTTCCAGTTTTAAATGATCGCCCTAAATTTCAATGCTTCTTGGTCTTTACAAGGAGTGAAACGGGACCGGATACTGCAACGTTTTATGCTGAATGACTGTATTTGTCTGTGACGCTCGATTTGGTTGCAAAGGGGAATGGGGAAAAGAGTCGGCTGGCTTGCGAGAGAGGGAGAGAGAGAGAGAGAGAGAGAGAGAGAGAGAGAGAGAGAGAGAGAGGTGAAGCCACCTGATAAATGCTATAATTATCTAGTTGACAACTCTCACTCTCTGGGAGTCACTACAGATGCCCTGTTGGTGTGGATACGAGTTCGATTCAGTTTCCCTATGGCATCAGTAAGCTAGATGCTGCGACGCCAGTTTTAATGATCATACATCTCTCTCTCTCTCTCTCTCTCTCTCTCTCTCTCAAGCCGACTGTGGATGACCTAGGGCTTCTCATCATGCAATTTTGGCACCTTAAACAGGTTAGCGCGAATATACTAAAATTACACACACACACACACACACACACACACACACACACACACACACACACACACACACACACACACATATATATATATATATATATATATATATATATATATATATATATATATATATATATATATATATTAATTATTCATGTAAGCTTCATACGTCTGCCAGCGGTGGCTGCTGCCATGGCCGCCGATTTGGCAGATGAAGAAGAAGCTGAGAGAGAGAGAGAGAGAGAGAGAGAGAGAGAGAGAGAGAGAGAGAGAGAGAGAGAGAGAGAGAGAGAGAGAGAGAGAGGACGGGTGACAGTAATTGGTTCCCTGAACGCGTCACGGATATCTTGACCAATCGAGTTCCTTTTAAGTCCTGTGGGAGGAGTGATGATGTGGGCGGAGCCATGCTACTTTTCGGTTAGGCCAGTCCGTAGAGAGAGAGAGAGAGAGAGAGAGAGAGAGAGAGAGAGAAGGCATTCAAGTCAAGTTACCATATTGACGACTGTCGCGTCTTCCAGCGCTTAGTAATCGTAAAGACTTGTTAATTTGTAGCCACAAGGCTGTATTTATTTATGTTGGACTTGTCCTGCTTATTAAATGAGTTTATATAAGAGTGGAAGCCCATCAAAGGCCCCAGCGCTTGGCCTCTGGCCTCAATTCCACACATTCCATTCAAAGGAGCGAGTTACTGAAACAGGAATGATTTGAGTCCAAGCAAAGCACAAAGGTGGTCGAATTCACCGTAAAGGACGGCTGGCAAATGCATAAGACAGTATTTTGGGCAGAACGCTGCAGGGATTCCCAACAAAGTGCATGGATGTGTTCTGCTCGGTTTATACAATTATACCAAAACCGAATCGAGGTGATACTATATACTTGAAGAGGTTATCTATTAGATGGTTCATAAAGATATAATACTACATTTCAAATGTTGAGTGAAAGGAGTATTCTTACGCGGAGAGTTTATTCTTGCAACTTGAAGTGTTTTCCAGCTATAACTGTTTTGACTAATGATAATGATTTTTTGCCTTGACCATGGGTGAAACGTGGATTAAAATAGAATTGGTAATGTTACTGATCATTTGGGTATAACCTGTTAAGCCAAAAGTGACGTTCATGCTTGATCAGCTTCCATTTCTGTGTCACTGACGAATGTATCTATCTATGCCGGATGACAATGACCTCGTTTGATCTTTGGAGTCGCTTGTGAGTCTCCAGGTTCTTGAGCACACTGAATTGGGCATCAAAAGAGAGAGAGAGAGAGAGAGAGAGAGAGAGAGAGAGAGAGAGAGAGAGAGAGAGAGAGAGATTGGGACTGCCAGGCAAAGGAAAGATCTGAAGAAAATGGTTTGGATTTATTGAGAGAGTTTCATCATTGACGCAGCTTTGTCGTCTGAACGTGAAATGTTGTACTGCACAGTTTCGTTTCATTATAAGTCATCATGACTGTTGTCGAGTAGTCGAAATAAAGCTGTTAAATGTTGACGTGCTGGATTTCAGGAATGTCTGAAGAAGTACGTATATATTTCCAGAAGGAAATGACACGCTGCTCACAATTCTTTTGGAGCGGGTCAGTCGGGCTTCTTTAACATCAGAAATTGGTAACAGTAATGAAACAGTTGCACTGCTAAGAATATTCAATTAATGTAATGTATTTAAATATTTCTGATGCTTTGTTAAACACACGACCCTTGTCGTGTGTTATGAAGAGAGCAGTTCAATGGTTTTCATTGCTCCGAAAGCTGCGGAACTTGAGGAATTAAATGGAACAATTCTCTTGTAATCTTATTTGCGTCAAACCTTTTTCCTAATAAGTAATTAATGTAGAGAAATTTTTGTTTACCTGCTTCTGTGTGGCATATTAGTATCGAGAGGTCAATAAGCAAATTGATTACAGACTTAGAGATTTATGATCTCGAAATCAACGCGGTGCATTAGGATGGTCATTGAATTGGAATGACTAAATTGTTGAGTAAGGAAAAATGGAAAGTTAACAAGTAATTTATGACAGTTGCAAAAGGACTGGCTATCTGAATTAGTAAACTTCGATTTAACTGAAAGGTAAATGTTTATATATGTCAGGTGAGTGCCTATCGATATAACGCAGATATGACAAAGGTCGGGATGACAAAACTCGTTCGTCCATGTTTGAAGAAATCAGTTTTGGTGTTCTAATTGTTTTTATGGAAACGAACTGGGTTGCACCAAATCAGCTTAATAGATGTACTAAAACGACTTCCCTTTCTACCAAAATGGAGGAGGAGGAGGAACCAGGAACTGCTTGAACATCAAAATATGTAACTGACGCCTTGGCAGATTGCTGCTATCCAGCCAGCCTCCATGAACTCTGTCATTTTTTCTTTGTCTCTTTAAAAATTTAGAAAAAAAGGATTCTGTCGATCTCTCAGGGTTGGATACAAGTGAAAAAATATTTACATTCAGTAAAAGATCCCATAAATAATTTTTGCTAATAAACACTGACATTACTGAAGGTTTTATACATGGTTATTATGTAAGGTACGAGCCTTGAAATAGGATAGGCTCACAGATTTGCAAGGACTGAAGTCTAAACTTTGTACCAGAAGTATCATCTTCAATATTCAATGACAGGCTCAGGAACATTCTTGTAAACCTAATTCCTTTCAAGATCTGACTCACATTTCATACAGAATATTAGGTCTGTCGTACTGAGTACGTTTTATGTAGTTATTCATCCTGTGCCTCTGATCTCTTTACAAAACCTGTCTATGAAAGTGAGGTAGGCAAGGTACTTCCATGTAAAGTGCACTGAATGGGATATTGATTGGTTCCGAAGTTCATGAATTGTTGTTCCTTATGAAGGTCTCTGCCATTCGTTGCCTGATGAACCCAGAGGCAGAGAGAGAGAGAGAGAGAGAGAGAGAGAGACCTACATCAGTAAAAGAGTTCCAGCATCCGGCTGTTGAGACAGCGTCTCAATACCCCTCTGCGCTCCCTCACTATCCATCATATTGGCTAGGAGGTACATCCCTAATTAATTCATTTCTAATACTGTTATTGCATGCGACAATCTAACTCCCATTATTGCTCAGCGATCGAAGGTAAATTGAGTAAACAGTCCTCCGTCTGGGATGATGTGATTGAATCAGCTGAATCTCGTATCTTGGCTGTGATTTAGAGTTCCTGGGGTAGCTGCTGACGTCATCAAGGAAGAACCTTTTTTTTAATTGGCAGTTTAAAAGGACAATGCAGTGAATGGTGGTTCAATTCGATCTTTTATATATTGTTCATTGTAGTGAGTGGTGAGGGAAATGAGGCAAATATTATTGCAGTAAGTATTTAAGATGAAAAATACCATGGAACTTTATTCTAGATGGTTAAACAGGAATGCCCATTGCTCGTGTTGATACGTGCAAGTCCAGTTGGGTGGAAAGAAAGATGGAAAGGTGCTTCCACTTAACAGTCGCCAGTCGGCTTCGAAACTGAAATGTCGGCGCTGACTCTCATTGCGGTTCTACTCTTTGTTTCTAGAATTGCGGTTCTTTTGGGAACCGGATTTATTGTACGTTGTTGGTGGGTTAACGACTGGCTTGTGGATGAAATGATGAACTAGTGCTTGAGCCGTTATTGCATAAGAGTGGTTTTCAGCGGGAATTTATACCCTGTGATAGGACTGCTTGAAGCCTTTAGGCTCTGTCATTGTTTATGCATAGCTGACCAGCCATTTTCATCATTCTCTCAGCAGGCTCAATTACCTGCAGTCAAAGCTTGAAACACCTGCGTGGCCCTGAATAAGAAGGAATATTAGTTTTATAGTGCAGGATATTTTTTGTTATTGAAGGAGTGGGTGGGCAGTAGGAAAACAACCAGGGATTCAATTTCTGAAGACTGTCATCGTTAAAAAAAGAAGCTTTTGCTCCACACTGAATGTAGGTAGCCCCTCCCAGGTCAGAGGAACGACAGGGTCAGGGTTGACCTTCCCAATCTGAAGGCGTGAGACAATTCCTTCACTCTCATTGCTTCTGACTATAATTTCTCTTAATGCTAATATATGTTAACGATGGATCTCGGATAATTCGTCAATGAAGCTTTCATAGTACCTCGACTTTGCTTTCGTTCGTGCTGGCCTTCGTCTTTCGTCATTTGTTTACAAATGAGGAATTAACTGCACTTCGGCTATGTTGAGTGACAGTCATAATACTGCAGTGTTTCTCACCAGCCATACCCGCCACAGTGGGGTAGTGCTGTTAGTGCACCTCATGCGCGGTACACTGTAGGCTATGCTATTCTTCGCAGCGTCCCTTCCATGGCCCCTTGCTGCAACCTCTTCATTCCTTTTACTGTACTTCCATTCATATTCATATTCTCTCGCTTCCAGCTTGCTTTCCACCCTCTTCTAACAATTATTTCATAGTGTCTCAACTGCAAAAGGTTTTCCTCCTGTTACTTAACCTTTGTGACCTTTCACTCTCAAATTTTCTTTCAGCTCTGAATGACCTCATCATAGGTCCCTCCCAACACTTGGCCTTCGGCCTAAATTGTACATTCTGTGCTATGCTATTCTATTCTCGCCAGCCTTACCCATTGTTGCCTACAGGATTCTTTATCTGGCGTCACTATTTATCCTTTGACTTGACCTCCTTTCCCAGTCGTCCTTAGGCCAGGCTGTCCGACTCCTCTAACTGTTACTTGTTTGTGTCACTGAAGGGTTTTGTCCAAGTTCCACCATCGGATCCGTGCACTTTGCCTTCTTGTTTTCTGGATCTCTTTATCTTGCTGTCCAACCACTCCAACTCCCTCTTTTGACTGTCTTGAGTGCTTGGGCTTGACAGCCTCAATGTCATCGTGTATCATAAATGCAGTCAATTCAATTTACTAATTTCCTTTCCCTTTTTTTTTTTTTTTTTCCACAAAATAACAAGAGCTGCTCTGTGGACACTGACAATGTAAAACTGTACGGTAGGTGCTGCTGTCACGACCCAAAACATAGCAACTGGGCCATATTTATATGGTTCACTTGATTTCTCAAGGGTTAGATATGAAAGCTCACAGATTCAAAATACTTGTGACTCACGGCCACAGGCAGGAGATTTGTTTGAATGTTACTTGCAAAAAATGACTGGTTACAAGATGTTCTGAAGGGATCTTGGGTCTGTCTTGCAAGTTTCCTCGCATGAATCGGGAGAAAAAGTGTTTTGGGTGTTGACAAGTTTGACTGCTACACAAAAACTTCAAACTAGGTCTTCCTGGTGTAGTTTCGCCAGTATTAAGGTTTTCAGCTGCCTACCCATTACGCAACTCAGTAAACACTACCCTTAAGAGTTTTTGGGACCTTTACTTCAGAATCTTCAAGATGTTACTAATGATTTAGCTGCATTTTAAAGATCTAAAAGTCAGTCATGTATTGTGAATGAAACCACCTTCAAAGTGGAGGGCTTTTCTACAGATGACGAGACAGGACAACGTTATTACTGGGCCTCAGCTTTTGATGTGAACCACAAAGTTGGGACGACAGTACTACTGGAATACTTTGGAGCCGTTGGTCACTGGAGTTGAGTAAAGTCTGCGCCATATTCTTTTTACCGAATTAAAAATCAGGACTTCACTATGAATGGAATGCCTTAGTTAAATCAGGACTTCATTATAATGGTACTGCCGTTAATGTTCAGGGCATTTTTACTCAAGTTTTCTACTGAGGTGTTGGGAGTAAAATATTACTGGTTGATATTCAGGACATATCTTTGTAAAAGATCTCTATTTCCTATGATTTCATCAACTTCTGTCCCATTCCTTTAGGTTACCCACTTGGGGCTTGTAGGTTCTTGAAGGGAATAATCGACGAAGCTCGAAGAAAAAGCTCCAGAGAATTGCATTATGACACATGGACCAAAGTAGGTTGACGAACAAGAAAAAAATCTTTGGGGAAATGCATGACTCGTGTGGGATAGAATTGGAGATGAAGATGGAGTCGAAAGCTACAGATTTGGAGGTTTCTTTCATTATATAAATTCAAAATGTTACAATTCAAGTTTGGGACCTGGCCAAAACAGAATGCAGATAGTGAGATTAAAAGTGAAACTGAAGCTTGTGGGAGGACTATCAGTCGCGAAAGCTCTTGGACTACTCTTCAAGTTAATCCGTTTCACAAAGTAACTTTATCTCAATACTAAAATGAGCTAGGGAGTACATCTCTTTATTACTCATAAACTTTATATATTAAATCTTGGCATTTTGAAGCTCCTTAAGACTAGTTTAATTTTCTCTGTCATTTCCGCTGTATTATGGGTAAGTTGTAGCCTCTTACACCGAACGGTGTGGTTTTTCTCTACAAGTCCCGTGAGAAGAGAAATGCAGCAGGTGGGGAAAGCAGTCACGGCTCTCTTCTCTCGCAATAACTGAGCCAGCTGGGCGAGTGCTGACTGACTGACTGAGGCTATTCAGGACAAACTACAGAGAGGCAGGACATTGCTGGGCCTGAAAAATCTTACATTACGTGGAATGGTTTTATAAATATTATAGCCAGGCCAAAGTACCAAGAATAAAAATAATAATAATAATAATAATAATAATAATAATAATAATAATAATAATAATAATAATAATAATAATAATAATAATAGGGACTTTACTGTATTTTGCTAACTAAAAATTACAAGTGGGTTGTGTACCGGGCTTAACTAAAGCTGTTATAACATTTAAACATCTCATCTTCCTACGCTGTAAAGCGAAAGATATCAACCTGCTACGATGCCTTCCCTTCTTCCTCATCTCCTCAGGAAAGTCTCCATAGGTGGGTAGTGCCGTCAGTGCTCCTCATGCGCTGCACTGTAGGCATTACTTATGGTTCTTTGCAGCGTCCCTTCCATGGCCCCTAGCTGCAACCCCTTTCGTTCCTTTTACTGTACCCCCGTTCATATTCTCTTCATTCGATCTTACTTTCCATCCTCTCCCAACAATTGTTTCATAGTGCTACAACTGCTTTGAGGTTTTCCTCCTGGTACACCTTTCAAATCTTTTACTGTCAATTTCCGTTCAGCGCTGAATGACCTCACAGGTCCCAGCGCTTGGCCTCTTTTCCTAAATTCTATGGTCTCTCTCATTTCCTTTTTCTTTTCCGTCTTCATTTTCTTAAGACTGAAACTCTACTCTTTTTTTTTTTTTTTTATTTCTCCGACTAAAGCATCGTTTCCTTCCCAGACCCTTCTACTTCCTTCATGAAACTCGCTGCAGCAACACTTTCTCTTCCTGACTGACTGACTGACTGACTGACTGACTGACTGACTGACAGCCTCTCTGTTTTCTCTCTTATTTGCTCTTACTCCTCTGCGTGTCTGTCTGTCTGTCTGTGTGTGTTACGGGCTGCTCAGGTGAAGGAGCCCGGCGACAGACGAGAACAGACTCATTTATCCCCATTGCAATTTGTTTATATCTTTTTGGTGGGGTGGGGGGTGGGAGGTTGTTTGAGAGGAATATGATGAAACCTCCCACCCCCACCCCCTGTCAACCATCGCCTAAATTAGATGGTTTTATTATTGTATCAAATCTGGTTCAAATGCGCCACAGGAGCTGGAAGCAGACCTGGAAGGTACACTGAGCGACTAAAGATAGTTTTGTCTACCATGTGATTGCGCACGCACACACACGCTCACTCACTCACTCACTCTGTGTCCTCATTATGAACTTATGCCCATCGTAAGTGCTTAAGGGTTTATGTAGGAGACTAAAATAGAAGAAAGTTTGAATGATACAATTCCTGGGAGCATTAGGGGGTGGGTGTGAAGGTGGGGGGGGATGGCTTACCTTTCAGGAATCCTAAGATGCTACAATCATGCTTAGCTTCTGTGTAGGTCATAGTCAGTAGAAACAAATCTTAAATCATTAGATGCAGAGAGAGAGAGAGAGAGAGAGAGAGAGAGAGAGAGAGAGAGCTGTTAAATGCTCACTATCTATTTTCTCAAGTAATTAGGTAAAAAACAGGAAAGCCAAAATAAAATGTGGAACCGTGGTTTTTTTTCCTAATTAACTGAAAAACAGATACTGAACATTTAACAGCTCTCTCTCTCTCTCTCTCTCTCTCTCTCTCTCTCTCTCAGCCAATCAGGAGTCGCTTTCGCTTTTCAGTTCGAAGGGAGTTGCATGGACTCTTGTGATTGGCCAAAAGCATCTGGGTTAAGGTTTTCAGGTTTTCAGTCGGGACTGTAGCATTGGCTCCGTTGAGCCATGTTTGTTTGTGGCCTCCGTCAATGAGGCTTTGTGACAACGAGACCCCTAATGATCGAGGATGTAATGAACGTTGATTGAGGTGAGTTAATTAATCTGTAGTGGTTGAGAACTCCGTGAATCTAGACACGTCAGAAGCATAGTTTTGCGGTCACACACAAGTGGTGATTCGTTCTAGTCAGAGGCGTGTTATTTCCGTGAGAGACTTGTCAATGTTGCTCTTCAAAGGCCTCTGGTGAGGAATTTGATCCAGTACGAGCGCGATGTGACATTGTGTTCCCGCTGAAGGACGCTGACTTTCTTGTGGTTTATATTAAACGACCTGCTTTTGCTATAGATAAATGTCAGAGCTGAGGAGGATCCCGAGACCAGGCCAGAGAAGGAGAGTGCCAGAGTAGTCTGGGTCAAGTTTGGCATTCAGTCATGAGTTTTGCATCGCCGGTCATGTTGAATTTCAACTTGGTAATGCTAAGTACTAGGTCCGCACTTGTTTTTTACCTTGGAAACTGGTTTTTTCTTCACTTTTAGGGCTTCTGACACTGGCAGTGAGTGAGTTTGTTGTCGGCCAACTGTTATTTGCCCCTAACTCTACTCAACAGTAAAGGGGGACTGTGGGAATTCGGGGTTTCGGACATGTTTACGTTGAGGAGGCGCCCTGTGGAGGGGAGAAAAAACGAGAGGGAGCCATTCGCCAACAAGAGGGAGTTAAATGCATTTCGCCGTGTTTAGTAACTGGCATCGGGGGGGTTGGAATGTCCCTTCTCCGTGTTTAGTACTGGCATCGGGGGGTTGGAATGTCCCTTCTCCGTGTTTAGTACTGGCCCTGGGGGTATCTATACTTTAACAAGTTATTGCACTTGCCGGACGGGATATGAACCGTTCCAAACAGACGTACTGTATATACCCTTGCTCTGTCTTGTGAAGATCGCGGATGGAAAACCCTTTACTGGATGGACTTCAGGGTGTTAATTACAGGTTAATTACATTCGTGCGACAAAATTGAAGATAAATCCATAATTAGCAGCCCAGAAAACTGTAGAAAAAGTGAAGTTAGAAGGAAATCTTCAACTTGAAGAGCGGTGCTTTAGTACCGTATGAATGGAATCATATAGCTGTGAATGGAGTTCATAACTTGTAAGGCTAAATTGATCAGGTCTTGCAAGCAGAAAATCCTTAGGCAATGGCGATTTTGCTTCCTAGACTCAGTGGGGTTGTGGTGCCTTATGATAACCGGTTGCATTCAGGCATCCCGCAATGTCCGCTGTAATTTGCCTGAGAGGAGGAACGGCAGGCAGCGTAGAGGAAGGGCCATTCTATTTAAACTGAACTCGTCATCAGTCAATATGCTTCGTGCCCCGCAAAACCCCACTTACGTAATGGTGGTTGGTCATTATTGTGAACCTCAGTTTTAGAAAGTTTTTGGAGTCAGGAGGGGGCGTATTGCATAGGGCAGAGTTTAAGAACCATTTTTACCTTCATCGTAAACTTCTGAGATATTTCAGCGCAGTGTTTCTTGACCAGTTTCTAGAGAGACCTACTGCGCCAGTCTCTGAAAAGGTCAGAATCTCTGAGAACTCTGTAATAAGAGTCTGTGAGGTTCCTTTACAAAGGTCACTTCTTCGTTGTTGCCGTTGTTCAGTGGAGAAGACGGCCTTGTGGCAGCGCTGGACCTTGTCCGTAGGAGCAGCTCCTAAGTGTTAAAAGGATCTTTGTTCATGCAAGGGAAATAAGAAGGGCAGGATTCTCATTCCTTTGCAGAGCCCTCCTGCCCCTCCGCTGAAAAGGCAGTGAAAAGACAGCGATAGCGGGGTAGCGGGAGAGTGACGCCAGGCATATAGGCAAGTTCTCATTTGCAAGAGAGTTCTGTAGTGAGCAGATTCATTCACAGTAGAGGTGGTATCACAAGTCCAAGATGGATACTTAAAGCAAAAAGAAAGCAAAAATCGTGGGCTTTATATTTTATTGGCCAAAAATTTGTGGAAGTCTGAATACTGTTGAGTCATGATGTGACTCGGTTTTTTGTAGTTTTCAAGGTTGTTATTATTATTATTATTATTATTATTATTATTATTATTATTATTATTATTATTATTATTATTATTATTATTATTATTATTATTCAGAAGATGAAACCGTTTCATATGGGGCCATTGACTTGAAATAAAAGCTTCCAAAGAATATTAAGATGTTCATTAGGGAGAAGTAAGAGGTGACAAAGGGAAATACAGGAAGATGATGTCCATTTAACAATAAAGAAGAAAAATAATAAATAGATAAAAAATGTATTAAAATGGAAGGAGAGTAGTATTAGGTAGTAATGCGTTGCATCTTCGCTTGAATTTTTGAAGTAGTTCCAATTGCACGACGTCCTATTCAAGGCAGTGATGGAAGTAGGTCATTTGGAAACAAGCATACGTCAAGGCCTATATCCCGGATTCCGGTGGGTGGGGGAGGGAGGGGAGGGGGGTGGAGAAACGTCTGCTGGAAGTCGCGTAAAAATCTGGATGGTTTTTGAAAATTCTGGCCGCAGTGCCAAAGAATAGCTTCCTTGTTTGAACGGCTGTTCGAAATACGGAACTTCCTTCTACTGTGACAAGTTGAAATTGACATGACTTGACTCTGTACAGCATATTGCCATGCTTATGAATGAGGGCATCGCCAGTCTTGAGGCAGAAGAAAGATTTTGAATGAAATGTTCTTCGGCGGGATATCATGACCGAACATAGCAGTCGATACTATGTAAACGGAAAGGAAACGCACGGAGTTTCCACTTCTGTTTCAAGGTTGTTCTTCATTCAGGCCTTTCAAATGAAGGAAGATAGGTGTGTGCGCGTGTGTGTCACTGTGGAGGGAACCATGGTACAGCAGTGCTCCTCTTAATCCCCAGAGACTGAGGCCGTACCGACGGACGGACACACACTGAGACCTCATGACAGCAGCGTGTACGTTTCTGGCAATTACTATCCCGCCTTTTTCTTTCTTTTTTTAATATTGGAAGCATTTTTTAGTTCATAATTTTCCATTCGTAATTTTAATTCCAGTTCGAACAGAGAAGTTCATTCTATAATCCCTTTCCTTCGCTATCAGGTTTTCAATTCCAGCTGCAAATTTTTCACGGGCAAAACAGGCTATGTTATACCATGAGAGAGAGAGAGAGAGAGAGAGAGAGAGAGAGAGAAGCGCAGTCACTTGAGCTGATGTCCATGAAGCGCCATAGTAAATTGCTGTAGATGTAAAGTAATCAGAAATAGCAAACTCAGTAATGAAATGTTGTTCTAAGATTCTAAGGTGCCAAATCTCCCAATTTTTGGAGAGGTTTATCCAGATTTTCAACCAAATGAGCCGTTGATGAGGACAAGACGCACAGCACTTCCTTTCCTGACGATTCACAGTCGTTCATTCTAATGACTTTCCCGGGAATTTCGGCTACTGATCCATTTGGTCTCTTGACCTGATGCCATTTCCTCGCTCCACGCTTCCCAAGGCTGCTCCTCATCGTCTGAATTCTGTAGAGATATTTTCGGACAGCGGTGGGCGCATTCTTGGGTAACTGGACTTGGACGAAATAACTGAACTGAAGGCATTCTTTCCCAAATAAAATCCTGAACCTGGTAATTCCTAGGAGAATACTGAACCTGGATTACGGTGCAGTGTATCACAGATCCGTCTTTTGCATTGTTGCAAAGAACCGAATCGACTGTGGAGCATGCACAGTCGTTATGATTTAAATATAAACGCCACAAAGACTTGGTACTGGCAATAAATGTCAAAGTTAAGTATACTTAGTTTTGCCAGACCAACAGCAAACAATCTGAAACGTGAATAAACAGAGAGAGAGAGAGAGAGAGAGAGAGAGAGAGAGAGAGAGAGAGAGCTTATAAATGCGTAGTATCTATTTGTTCAAGTAATTAAGTAAAAAAACCACGAAATCCAAAGTGAATGTAAAAAAGTGTTTTTTTTTAATTGAAATTGACGGTGACATTGACGGGAGGGGAGGGGGTGGGGGCTTCTATTTGAGGTCTGTCTGGCAGTGAACAGAAAAAGTACAAATACTATTCACATGAGCATTGTCGCTGTCTAGAATGCAACGCCATTTTCATTCACTTTCGGGAAAAGGGACAGAATGGAACGACAACAGTGACGAACAGCCTTTCTGCTCAAGGGACTATTTTTCCACTCGATGAAATATTGCATTTGGCCTTCTTTCTTTGACTTCCGGAGATCAGAGAGTGACCGAGTGTGACACCTCCTTTTCCTTCTGTGGGGGGGTGGGGAGGGTTTCCACTTCTTGGAAACAAAGTGATGGGTGATTAATGAAGACCCAGAGCTGTTGTAGCCGGCAGTCTTTTGTTGTTTCGAATATTTCGCGGGTTCTTTTCGCTCACTCTGGCCACCGAGGGGGGAGCTGCTTCATGTCAGAGTCAAGGTCCTCGAAATGAACTCGTGTTATTATATTGAAAGGACCCCCTTGCCTACACTGACAGTAACGACACCAGTTTATGCCCCTGAAATAAGTCCCCATATATATATATATATATATATATATATATATATGTATATATATATGTATGTATATGTATATGTATATGTATATGTATATGTATATGTATATGTATATGTATATGTATATGTATATGTATATATATATATATATATATATATATATATATATAGGTTCTTCCATCCAAATGAGGCTTTGTCAGACTTGGTTCGATCGACCTCTTCCACGAACAGAACTATATTTTATGTTGTGAGAATATAAAGCTCTCGCAGATGTGTACAAGGATCTCTCTCTCTCTCTCTCTCTCTCTCTCTCTCTCAGGGGCTTTTAGTCTGTTGAGGGATAACCAGAGGCTGTTATGATAATTTCAGCGTCGTTTTTAACAGCGTTGCTGCAGTCATCCCCTTAGAGATAAGAAGTGAACAGACAGTATTCTGGGAGTGTTTCAAAGTTAACCACCAGTCCTATCATTAGTGAGGCTCGAGCGCTTCCTGTGATTTCGGTAAGAGCCTTGCTTATTTATCGCCTTGTTTGTTGCTGCATGTGTTGGTGTGTGTTAGTGTTGCCGTGTGTAAGCGCGCCCTGCCTGCTGCTGCCTGTCTCTATCTCTGTCCGTCCGTTCCTGTCCCGTCAGCCTATTCCCTCCACTAATACAACAGGAGGAGGAGATTCGATGGTTCCTTGTGGGCGGCTGTGATGAAGTGTTTTCGCGAGGCGATGTGGGCGTCTCATTCACACGTCAGCTTTGTTTTTTTTTTCAGGCTTATGGTGTCTTCAGGAATGCAGTCATATTATGCTGCTGCAGTTTTCTCTTGCTGAGGAACAGAACAGAACAGGGCAGATTCGAACACTGTCAGTCAGGTTGAGCTCCAAGTTAATTTTTTCTGTAGTCTTTAGATCATTGTCGCTCGTTACCGAGTGAGGACGAAGGCGCCCTATTTATATGTATGTGTGTGTGTGGGTGTGTATTATACTTATCATATCCTTTAATCTTGGAAATCTATCATGTGATTTTACGTATAATTCTCAATCCAAGCACATTGTATTTTATTTACTGATTAGCATTTTAGCGGGTGTGTGTTTGCTGGGAAGGTTGTCATATTTTTGTTTTGTTTTGTTTCCTTATAATAAGGACTGCTTTATTTGCATGGCGATGCAGAAGAGCCCCGTCTGAAGACCTGCCTCCCCTCAGGCTTACATCAAGACCCCTGGGAAGGGAAGGACTGCTCTCTCTCTCTCTCTCAGGAAGGTTGTCAAAATAAGGCAAGTGCCCCACTAATCATTTTTATTCGTTTTACCATTCTTTTCCGAAATATCAGCTTTTGCGCTTGCTGCTCTAATGACCCAGTCTTGTGTGTATTATGTTTGCTCATATTTGTGTATTTGGAGGTGTCTGTCTTTCACATTATTATTTAATATAAATTATTTTCTTTTTAGATTGCTGATGCCTACAGTGGAAGTTGCACATCACTCCGGCATCCATCCCGTCGTTCACCAAGAAAGTTGCCTAAAGTGAGTCTTCCTGTGGCTGTTTTTCACCTTTTTTTCCTTCATTTGTATACCAAGAGGTCTGCTGCTCACTTGCTTGAGACGCATAAGCATGAAATGCTGTTGCTTTTTTGCATTTGGGCACACAGTTAGGAATCAGGTGGCTCATTCTCAGTTTTTTGTAGGAATAACGATACATTTTGCACTGAAGGTGCCTGTCCACGCTCCTCATAACTTCTGGTGCCATCTCTTGGAAGAACACAAGACATCCGTGATGGTATCTAGTAATTTAGTGAGAAACTTGATGTCTTCATTACTTTTGCCAAGGAGTATTTTTTGTTTCTGCTTGTTTGTTCATCTGTTGATTCACAAGAGACTAAAAATGAGTAGATTTTTATGGTAATATTGCCAGTTGGTTGGCCTCGTTGTTTACATCAAATGGTTGGATTCTGTGAGAGATAGGAAAGACCTTCTGAGGAGAAGGGACCTCTTGTAGGGGTCAGCTTGACCAGAGGGTCTTTAAAGCAGCGTCTCCTCCTCCTCCTCCT
>JANJGK010008080.1:0-10000 GCA_039081455.1 Macrobrachium rosenbergii
GCATTTTTTGTCTCTGTTATGTTTTAAACATTGTCTTCCATTAAATTGCTGCTTCTGCTCTGCTCCTGCTGCTGCTTCTGTTGTTGTCATCTTCGCATTTGCAGGAGACAGAGGGTCTGATAATATTTATTAGAATTTTTGTTAAGCGGGTTTATGAATTACTATGATTATTATATATTTAAACCTGAGTGCGTGCTGACGAACATGACAAAAACAGAAGAACGATGCGAACTATTCACGGCAAATCCAGCTGTCATATTATATATATATATATATATATATATATATATATATATATATATATATATATATATATATATATATATGTATGTATATATACATAATATATATATATATACATTTAATATATACATATATATATACATTTACATATATGTATATGTATATATATATATATATATATATATATATATATATATATATATATATATATATTTATATATATATATTTATTTATATATATATATATATATATATATATATATATATATACATATATATATATATATATATATATATATACATATATATAATATATATATATATTATATATATATATATATATATATATATATATACGAGCTTGATAGCGCACTCACGCTGTGCTGGAACTTGCGCTGCCCATCATGTCTCCCTTACCTTCCCAATCCCCTATCTACCCCCCCCCCTCACCCCGGGGCAGACAAACAGGTTTGCAGGAAGAGGGTGGATGTGTCATGTCTCCCCTACCCACCCTGCCCACACCCGGGGCGTTCAAACACGTTTGCAGGAGGAGGGTAGATGTGTCATGTTTCCCCTACCATCCCGATCTCCTACTTACCCCGCCCCCACCCGGGGCGGACAAACAAGAAAGATCAACTCGGATTTTATTATCATAGATAGATGGGACCTTCGTAAGGAAACGTCAGGAACAGCAACTACATTTTAAAAACTATATCTGGAAATTATCTATACGTTAAGAGGCACAATTTCCTCGGCCCTGGCTTTTGACTCTTCACGGAATTATTACCGTACGAAATTTTCTTTATAACCACAGACGCGCTTTATTTGGAAAATAATAACCGAATGTTTTTAGAGATAAAAAAATCTATTTACAAAATGTTTTTTTGAGCAGGTGATAAATTATCTTCAAATGAATCAAGCACGAAAAGTATCAAATCAATTAAAACATACTCCAAGTTTTCACGAGAAATGATTATGAGAAGATGTAATGGAGCTATTATTATACAGTAATTTACAGAGAGAGAGAGAGAGAGAGAGAGAGAGAGAGAGAGAGAGAGAGAGAGAGAGAGAGAGAGAGAGAGAGAGAGAGAGAGAGAGAGAGAATTTTTTTACGCAAGGGGACTACACATGCCACTTTTACTATTTTTTTTTTTAGTTTTCTGTAACTCCTTCTTATCTTTCTTTCAAGCAATCTGCAATATGAATAACTTCATAATACAAGCAACAATTTTTATAGAATGAAATGGAAATTCTTCAAGAAAAAATAAATATGTATTTTGTAATTTCATCTAAATTCTGTAGGAAATGCTTTAGGCTTTTTTGTTGATGTTATTGGAAGCTTGCTTAGTCATTATAGTAATCATCATTTTGAAACTCGCTCAAGTACAAGAGCCACTAAAATGGGGAAACAAATTGAAAGCGGAGTGCTACATAATTTTCTTATAGGATCCGCTGTAAATTTGTTTCCCAATTTTAATGGCTCTTGTACTTAAGAGTTTCTTAATAATGATTATTATTATCACTTAGCAATATTCCAACAATACAAAAAAAAAAAAGGAAAAAGACAGGGCAAAAACAGATTACTTTTCTTCCACGGCCTAGATCATTTAATGTATCGGAAAAGCCTAAAGCATTTCCTACAGAAATTTATTTTAGAAATATACAAAAGAAAGCTTTCGAAAACTTGCCCACCAGAGCTGGGCCAGTCCTCGAAAGTTCACTTTCGTACAGTTTTCAAAAAAACATTCTCAAACATATCACAGTGGATTTGTTTCCCCCGATGCTAACAAAAATAATACTATTGTGCCCTTCATGCTTATCCCAGGAAAAATCCAGGAAAAAAAAATTATTTCGGTTCTTGGGCCCGTTTCAGGTAACCAAAACACATAAAGAATAAATAAATGTTTATTTGCCTTACACTACTGTTTCGTTGACGTAGTAACAAGTTAATCACGACAGTGATTTGCCATTTTCGGATGCCTGTTTGACATATAAACTGCTGTCAAAACGTGAAACCCATAAAAAACGCCACTTCATCTATGTGCAGTCTGCTGCGTCTGTTATTCAAGACCACAGTGTTATGAAAGTTTACTGACTGTAGAAAGTAACATCCAAGCCAAGTAAAAACAAGCTTGCAGCGCACCTTGGCAATCTGGTACAAGTATCAATGACTCATAGCAGTCCAAAAGACAAACGAGCAACTAAGATCACAATGCTATAAGTATCGAAGGACAAACGAGCAGTTAAGATCACAATGCTATGAGTTTCGAAGATCAAAATAACAGACGATTCAAGCAACATCAAAACCTAGATGTTGGGCTCTAGGAGTAGCCACGCATTAAATATGGATTCCTCCTTGGCGTACCTAATATTAAACTCATGCATAATGGAAAGGGGATGCGATTTATCAAACGATGGGGAAAGTGAAATGAAGCGGGCAGGTATTCGTTACTCAATCTCAGATATGAGTACGATAGTAACTGAAAAATCTTTTAGCTATGCATTAATCATGAATCGATTTGGATAAGAAGTGGTGATGTGAGTATTTCAGAATTTCGAATCAGATATCTATTCCAAACTAGCCTCTCTCTCTCTCTCTCTCTCTCTCTCTCTCTCTCTCTCTCTCTCTCCCTCTCTCTCTCTCTCTCTCTCTCGTGACGAGGGACCTTCCCTCTGTGACGAAAAGCCAAGACGCAGGACACGGCGGAAACTTGACAATTTTCAAATATTCACGCCAGAAAACATAATCCAAATATTCGACCTTGAATTTTTTTATATGAGATGCTGATAAAATTCATGATGCGGCAGGTGAGAGCAAATAGGACATGACCAACAGACAGAGAGAAAGGACATTAACAGATCGCCAGGAGAGGATAAATGTCCTCTGGATTACAGGAGATGAGAGGAAATGATTAGGGAAGTGCGAGGGGATGAAAAATGAAATGCGGGAATATGAATGTCTCCTCAAGGAAATGAGCGGAGGTCTTACTTGGCAAGAAGACGGCCGCGGGGAGCTAAAGAATGAATGATGAAAGTATGCGAACGAGGAGGAAGGAGATAAGATGGATGAGGAATATGAGGAATAGGAAAGAGGATGGAGGGTGGTAAAGCAGGAGGAAATAAAGTACCTCTCAAGACTTGGATATACGATGAACGGCAGAGACAAGCAAGAATGAGGATATATGTTAAGAAACAGAAAATACAGAAGCTGGGAGGAAGTCAAACGTTACAGCAACGCTATAAGCAAGGACGAAGTTACGATAACGATTATAACGCGATGTAAATGTCATATCAAGGCGATACAGGCATTGAACGTTACAAGAAACTCAACAAAATATTCGCTTGAAATTTCATTAAATATCACATTCCAACAGCTTGACCTTTGATGCTTTCATAATATCTGGAGCTGACAAGATATCTTCTAGATTCTATGTGGGATTAAACTAACATTACAGATAACACAAAATCATTTCTATAATTGTTGAAATTAGTTTGATCCCTTGATAAGAAATGAGGTTGTGTGCTATTCATTTTTTCAACTTCTGAGAAAGTGTTAATAAGCACGCACACACAGACAAGTGATTTGCACTGGAACTAATATCAACAGCCGCTTGCACCATTCTAAAATCAAACTAAAGATCTAAGTACCACTTGGCCCCTCCCCCCCGCAAAAAAGTCATATTAAATAGAATCAAAATGAAGCTGAAACTTAACGAGAACCAGCAGATGTTTAAATTAATTTCTCGATCCGTGATTTCATGGTTGGTCATAGGCCAAAGAAAAAATAAAAGAAAACACAAGCACACGAAACCTACGGGAATGAGCACATAAAAAAACCTAAAATTTCCCAAGACAAGAACAACAAAACATGGAAAGGGGGAGCCTCGTAAAGCCTACTAAACCTATTCTTAGAAGGGAGGTAAAAACAAAGTACATCAGGCTTTTTGAAATGTGTGTATGTCGGAGGTTGGTGAAGGGGAAGATTGGCTTCAGCCCATCCAGGATATCTGTCTGGGTGACAAATTAGAGTCTGCCGCTTCTCCTATTCTACCCTGCCCTTCCCCCCCTCGCCCCCCACCCCCCCAGGCATTCCAAACCACGTCCCTTACCACACCACCCACCCGTGCCCCATCCAATCTCCGCCTCTGCACCGAGCATGTCACAAAACGCTCCAGAGATCTGTTAACATTTGGTTTTGTGGAATGTAGCTCGGTGCTCTAGGGAGAGGGGAAACTCCAGAAAAATGATCCGCGCGAAGGAAGGCCTAGTCTTCAACGGCCCCCTTCCTCCCCTCTCCCCTCGACTCCCAACCCACCTCCACCCACGCTCCCATTACCATCTCGAAATGCCAGAAAAGAAAAAAATAAAAGAATGCGAACTGATTTGTCTTTTCTGTCAGCGATGAGGAATTCCGTTTAAACCGTAGCTCTTGCTGGCAAAATAATACATACAGATATATGTATATGTATATATATATATATATATATATATATATATATATATATATATATATATATATATATATATATACTGTATGTATGTATGTATATATATATATATATATATATATATATATATATATATATATATATACACACACACAAACGAACGCTCACACTAGGAAACAATGCTGAGGTGTGCCACGGGACCATAAAAATTCCATTGTCATACCGGTTCAGAAATCAGTACTGCCCAGTTTAACAAGGTCTACGCACCCATACCTACCCGAAAGATCTTCATCTGATGAAATATATATGTGAATGATCAAATCTGATTTATTCAGACATACTGGGAGATTCTTCTTGTAGAGCTGCATCATCATAACCGAGAAGGACTATTACTAATGAGGCATGAGTAATGGCTGTACCATGTTGTACAATAGTAATCATACTAAAGATAAGATCTTATGGAGGTGATGGCATTTGTGCCTCTCACCATATTCTCTAATCGTTTTCTCTGCATAAACTTGTAAAAACAGTGTAAAGATAAGTCTTATTTATAACTGTTGCCTTGGCAAGGTTAATTAAATCTCTTGAAAATTCATAGTGATTAATCTTATGAGAGAATAAAGTGGCTGCACTGTCTTCTAGAATCTACAGTAAGAATTCGTCTAGGTAAGAGTATGAGTTAAAGCCCAGCGGCTTATTCCACACATTTTTGTTCCTTTGAAAACTGTGAAATCGTTATTTAGTCGACGGTGCGAGCTGAGATCTCAACAATAAGGTCATTGGTCCCCAGTGTATGAACCATATTGTGTGTGTGTATATATATATATATATATATATATATATATATATATATATATATATATATGATGTATGATGTAGCCTTTACTTATATATATATATATATATATATATATATATATATATATATATATATATATATATATATATATATATATGTATATATATATATATATATATATATATATATATATATATATATATATATATATATATATATATATATATACATATACACATGTGGGTGGGCGTAATTCTGATTCAAAAAGTACCTAAGCCTTGCATCTTTGCTTCCCTCTTACGATCCGAACCCACGCAGTCAAGAATAGAAGCGAACGCGATTTTCTCTTATACCTTTAGATTAAAATAAGTAATCAAAACAAATCTGGAGGAACTCGTTCATGACGTAATACACACCTAGATTCGCTCATCATTCATAAAGTTTACAAAATACTATACTAATTTTTTTCTGTCCAAGGGATGGCTTTACAAATTAGACTGGATAGTTTGACATTCACTGTTACATGATGTTAACTAGTGAGTTAATTATCATGTGAAGAGTACAGATAAGTAATGGATGTTTTAAGGCGTAAAATTACAAGTGAGTTCATTATCTATGTGAGGAGAACAGATAAGTAATGGATGTTTTAAGGCGTAAAATTATATTCTCATATAAAACCTGGAAAATAACTATTGGCAAATCTTTGATGAAGTATAAATATTTAAAATATGCGATATACGCACCGCTTTATGCCAAACTGTACAGATTCCCAAACACAATTGCACAGCAAAAAGATTAATTGTTCTACTTACAAACATTATGTCTCTCCCTCCCTCTCTTTCTCTTTGTCACTTTTCTCTCTGTTCCTCCGTCCAAAAGGCGCAGTAAAAGTAGCCTGCCTTATTACGTATTTCAAGCGGGCAAAACTTCATCTAAAATGCGCCATCACTTCAGCAGTTAAACTGAAGGATTCGTCTAAAGAAGGCCATTGGAATAGATTGAAAAAACTTGTTTATCTTGTTTTACAGTTCCTCCTCCCCGTGTCATAAGGTCCAAATTGCTCGGAAATTCAAATGACATCTCTGGTTTTGGACCATTCTGTCGGTGACTCCATGATGACAAGGCGATTGATCTCAGTTTTTTTTTTTTTTTCGCTAAGTTGACGACAGCTCGAGATTGCAATTCGTAGAAGAGACGGCAGAACGAGCCAAAGTTTCTGTAGGCGATGACGGAACGGGGACGCGTTTGTAGAGGATACTACAGAATGAGGTCACGATTTGTAGAGGAGATGAGAGCTCAAGAGAGCAATTTGCAGAATGAATGGCAGAACGAGACCGAAATTAGCAGAAGAGAACCCGAGGCTGCTTTCACAGAATGCCACAATTTGTAGACGAGATGACAGCACGTGGTCGCAATTTGCAGTGGACAGAACATGTAAAGAGGTGACATAATTTAGGAAGATGATAGTACGAGGTCGCATTCCGTAGAAAAGATGACAGCCAGAGATCGCTTTTCAGAGACGAGGGATCGAAGAGAGAGCAGAACGAGAGAGTGACACTGAGTGAGCTACATGCTCTTTACCTTCAGTATACTTCTACAGGAAGTTCTCTCGCGCGTCAGTGCTGAAGACATTATACGGTAATTACTTTTCCTCTAACTACCGCGCGTAAGGTAAAAGTTTTCTCCATAAGTAGGGTCAGTAAAGCTGTGTTGCAAATCTTGCTCAAGAAATAGAGTTCATTTCTCCCTATTAATTTTTAGTTATGGCCTTTTATATAAAGTGTATATATATATATATATATATATATATATATATATATATATATATATATATATATATATATATATATATATATATATATATATATATATATATATATATATATAGCTCGTTCTGATAATCCGGAACCGGGTTCGGATGCTGGTACGGACGCCAGATTTCTTCCTATTCCTCCATTCGGACCTAAGGCTTTGTAATAGCAAACATATCCAAAAAAAAAGTGTGAAGAATTTGAGAACTTAAGAGAGTATGGTTGTTATTACGTATATATGTGTATATATATATATATATATATATATATATATATATATATATATATATATATATATATATTTGTGTGTTGTACGTGGCGTGCATATGAAACAGGAAACCTATTGGCAAACTAAACACCAAATACTTATACTGCCTCCTTCCAAGAGTGAAACACAAGGCGAACTAAAAGAGGTGAAAATCTATCCTAATGCAGTGCCAGTGTGCCGGTTTATTTTACGGCCAAAGTTTCCTTAACCTTCACGATTGCCTGCTCATGGATGATTTTATATAGCACGGACGTTTAGCTTGCATGGCGCTGCAATAGCAAAACATTCTTGGATGCATTTTATTTACCTTCTGGGCTCTTTTGCCGAATAAATCAATATGATTTATTAAAGTTCAAAGCATTCCACTTATAATGAAAACGACAGGTCTTTGCCTTAGCTGCAATTCATAACTGCGATGGTCTGTGTGTAGTCTTGGTAGACAGCTAATAAAAACACCAGATTATAATCGTAAATTCTTAACTTAATTACACGCAAAATAACTTTTTTTTCCGAAAGCGATATTCAAAATGCCATTCGAAAAATAACGAGATTCCCATTCTAATTTACTTTACTTGCGATCACCATAACAGGTTAAGAAACAATCATATGAAACTGGTATCAAAATATGACTATCACCAAAGTAATTACTTAAACACGAGAAACAACAGACTTGGGTACTAAGAAAAACCGAAACAGATATAAGGTACCTTAACAAGAGGAGCACCAGAATGAATACCACAAACACACGGGTCCAGCAAAAAAGTACATAAAAAAGGGTAAACACCGGTATTATACCCTAACCAGAAGGGACACTTAAACAGATATCCAATTGGGGCAACTAACAGCTAACAAAATTGGAGGAACAGAAAAACTATTTACAAAAATAAAAGGAACAACGAAATAATGATATAACTGAACAAACTCCCAAATAATGATATGAAAAATGCAGGGGCACCGAAATAGATACCCAAAACAGGCAAGGACACCAAAACAGGTACCAAACCAAGAGGGCCAGCGAAATAAGAACCTTAACAGGAGCAAGGAGGGAAATTCAATACACTCGCCGTCATGTCGATATTCGGGTATTAAGGTGTAATATGGGGTCTAATCCAAACACTCGATACCCTTCCTCTTCGTGCAGACTGACCATTTGGGGGTCCATTGGAAGAGTATTAAGAAATCCTCAGACTCCTTCCTTCCCCCTTTACTCAGCCTTCTCCTTCCCTTAACACGATTTCCGTACTTTGCTGGACCATTCCGTCTTTCGCGTGTTTACTCCTTCCCACTTTTCTTAATGTCTGTTCCCAATACGTCTTCTTCTTCCCCGGCCTCCTTCCCCCATTCGATTTAATCCGATGTATTCCGTCCACCGCTGCATTCATGCAGGGTCTTCGTACTCTTCTTCGTCTTCCTTCTCCTCCTCCTCCTCTTCTTCTTCTTCTTCTTCTTCTTCTTCTTCTTCTTCTTCTTCTTCTTCTCTTTCGCTCCTTCCACCTCCGTGGATCTATAACTTTGAGATTTCAATGTATTTTGTTAATAACGCCGATATTTCAAAGGCTGAAAAGGCAATTTCCCCTCAACTCGGTTATAGGTCGACCAATTTCACATGACAAATGGGGTTTCTGTGCGATACCTCCAGAGGGGAATTGAAAGGGGAATTGTGGGTAAGAGGGAGTAATGGGGGAGTCGATTCTGAATGAAAGCGCCAGAGGTAGATGAGAGTAAAAGAGGAAGTCGAGATTAACAGAAAAATTAGATTGGAACAAGGAAATCTGAAGAGAGGCTACAGAAATAGAAAACAAATTCAATTATGAATGACAGAAAAACCAGGAAGAATAATAACAGGCCTATATGTTCCGTTTATTTATTTCTGACCTTTCTAATCGAAGAGACCATAACAAACACACACACACACACAAACAAGACAGAATTGACTGCGCAAGTGTGAGAGAGTTTTCGATATGCTGTTGGTGAGCCTTCAGTGTTGTATGAAGCGGAAAGTGTTGTGGAAGTTTACTGAACAGGTAATTCTACCACGATTCATTATATACATACAGACACACACACACACACACACGCACACACACACATATATATATGCACACACACAGATATATATATATATGTGTATAACTATAATCACATTAACACATGAGTCGTCTATCAAACATCACCACAGTTGAAAAAATAATTATGTATGTATGTATGCTCGTATGTATAAGCATGGATGCGAAATCGCATTTGCAATTAGACTTTATGTTTCAAATTAAACTTTGGACGCACTTGGTACTGTGTTTAGTTTCCTTATGCAAATATCCTAATTAATGAACAATTCCGATAAAGCTTGAGCGTCCACGTAAAGAGCACTACTAATTTCTGGGAAGGTTTCACTTCTGCTCATCTAATTAGCAAGGTTGTAGATAAAAAAAAA
>JANJGK010008080.1:15000-28190 GCA_039081455.1 Macrobrachium rosenbergii
TTTTTGAATGACTCCAATGTCCAGAAATCTAGGGTGAATATTACTGCTGCTAATAATAATATTATAATGATTGTGACACTTTGGGGTTAACTTATTTTTCTGCCCAACCAGTAGGGATCAATTAAAAACAAATATGTTTATTAAAATTTCTTTTTTTTTCCCATTTGTTATAGTTCACTAAAACAAGAGGGTCTATATCAGGGTTTCATACCATAAAAAATTTCAAAACTTACTTTAGAATAATTTTTACACATACATATAAAACTAACTATATCAGCAGCCCAGCCTAAAGCCATCCTTCCTCCAATCACAGCAACTGACACACGTTTGTCAGAAAGATACTAAAAGAAGGCGAATAATCCAAGAGGGGAAAAAAGTGACCGCCGCTTCATTAATCAATACGAGAGAAACGGTTCCTTTTCGAAATTGGAGGAAGCAAAGGAGAGAATTGCAACAGAAATGCGACAAACTTTCAACCCACGATGAAGCAAAAATGTACAAAGTATTTTTTTTTTTTTTTTTTTTTTTAGAAAGTTGTGAATACATCGAAGGGGAGGGAGCTGGAAGCAAATAAAAAAACGAAGATGAAATACGAAAAGGTATACAGATGACATGCGCGGGAGGGGGAGGAGGAGAGCGGGAGAGACTCCCGAATATCCTCGTAACGGGAAGATTAGTTCTGTAAGGAAGGATGGACACAGCCCACTGGATTGGAAAGGATGATATATAGAGAAGGATGGGGGAAATTAAGCGATTAGACAAGGCGCTTTCTGATTGGGCGAGAGATATTGCCATTCTGGGCCAATCAGCGGTTTCGCCCTCATTACAGAAATTACGGCCAATGCGAGTTTGCTCGGGCTTCAATGACGGGCATCAGTTTCACTGAATCTCATGTGTAAATAAAACGAAAATGAGGTCTTCATCAAACTCTCCAGTTTTTTCTGGGGATGATTTAATAACATTTTTCATCTTTTTGTATCGCCCAAAACTTTGTAAGTCCGACGACATTCTAAAAACGCAATTACTTAACGTTCACATATTCGTCAAGCGAGGAGTATTATTTTTATCAACCCTAATTTTGTCATTTTCATTCATTCATGCATAATTGCAATTAAGATCTAATTTAATCCAATTAATCAAATAATCCTTTTCTCCGTTTTACAGTGAAGAGGAGTCTGCAGTTACATGAAGATTTCGAGAGAAAAATTATTACTACGCTAGCGTACTGGTTAATGTATATCCAACAACCAACAATATTTATTTACGATGAAGGTCCTCCCCAAACAATATGGCCTTATTTACAGGTGCCAATACATGCCAGCCATGAATAAGCTTAGAGAATTACTAGCTTGGTATTCAAATCACCCATCTTTTCGGATTCTGGGTCGATTGGCATGATTAGTTTTCAATAAAATACGGAAATTGGAGTATTGGTAGAATGGGAATTGGAAAATAGCAATTTCCGTAGATACCGTTTTCAGACTCTAAGGGCCTAAATTAACGTTATAATAAGTCTCATTTTCAAAGCGTGTTGGCTTTATATCAGAGACCGTATCCCTTAGATACAACTGTGACTATTTTATTTTACAATTTGAGAGTGTATACTTGCTTTGTTTAAAAGCAAAGAGCTGTAGTGTTCATATTTGTTGTATATATGTGCGTGTATGTACATGTATATATATGTGTATGTATATATATATATATATACGTATACATTCACACACACACAACACACACACTAGCAATAATACAAGCTTAATTTATTTCATGAAGGTGCAGTGTCTATTTTTTATAATGAGAAGCATCTTAAGGATAATCAAATGGGAAATTAGGTAATCAGATTTTCCAAGCCATAAATGTAGAGGACAGATAAGAGTAGCGTTGACGTCCCTGGGTTTTAAAACCCATTACTGAAACTTGCAACGAGCCTTAGCTGACTAGTATAGTAGATCTCGAAAGCCAACAGAGTAAGAATAATAATTAATACCCTAGTAGCTGCGTGTCTATAGAAGAATTACTTTTTTGAAGCTGCAACTTTAGTTTTTAGTTTATCGGCAAATTCATGGAGCCTATGGTAAAAGCATACTAAGTAATATGTAACCCTGAAATATGCTTAGGATGTGACTAAGCATCGAAGGATTCCTGGCTTGTGTTTGTGAGTAGGATGGGGCCCACAGGTTCCTGCCCTCTATCACGAGACCTTTGAAGCACGATCGTAAATGTTTATTGGAGACGATTTAATCCTTTTGATGGTTATAGCAGATTAACAGGAATTCCCCTTCAGATGGGATGTGACCCGAAGTATGGTAAAAGTTAGATTACGATTTGATGAGATTGAGAAGGAGGGTTTCAGCTCTTTTCGTTTCTTTTTTTATATTGATTTTTTTGGGATAAGGGAAATGTGTTCACACAATTCAGTTAATGTTATTTTGAATTTATTCCTATTTTTGCTACTGAGGCATTAAATGATTTTAAAAAGGGATAATACACGTGTGTAGAGATGAATACCTTACATCTATCAATAAAATTATCATAGTTAAAAAAAAAGAATACCTTACATCTAGATATAAATATACAAATTTTTAAAATTTCCGACAAAAACAATGATTCTATGGTGATAAAAAGAAAAACATACTGTTAAGGTAACACTAACGTTCGTAGCTAAACAAGCTGATTTAAACGATCTTTGAAAATCTAAAGAAAAACCTTCGAATTTAGTTTTAAAAGAAGAAAACGTGAGAGTTTCTGAAGAATATCGCCAAAATAAATAATCAGAAATTTGATCTAGTAAATCGCAATGAATACTTAATAAAGCTAACATAATAGCTAACATAAGAGCCCAAAAATGCCCTAGAGGGCTTTAACATTTTCCTATAGTAAGATTACAATGACCATGTAGCCAGTAAGGCCAAATAACTAACAGAAAGCTTGCATGACTTACGAAGTGTTCGAACAAGTGTAGACTAGACTTTTTAATACTAGCCCAAAATTTCCAAATTATTGTCATTTTTTATCTATGCAACATCGAAACTAAAAAAAAAAAAAACATTCCAGATGAATAATAAGAGATGATGTAAATGGCAATTCAGTCGATATTATTTTAGGTTAAAAGTCTCCCCGCCCCCTCCCACTACAATAGACCCAAACATTAAATTTTAAAAGCAACAGTAAACATTTCAAATGAATTCATACGAATACCATAGGAATGGCAGGGAGAGACCCAGTAAGTTTTGCGAATGTTCTCCTACTATAATCGAAGCGCGTTCTATGATATCAAGAACCCATAAAAACGAACTGAAGACAGGAAACCCTGTATTTCATCTAATGCAATTACTACTTCTACAAGTACTATCCTGATCACTGGTGAGATCACCCCAAAACAAACGAAAATTTCAGACTAAAATTCGTGAACGTTAATCCTTCTCAAGAACGTCCAATCACAGTTTCCCCAAGTTTCCCAGTAGTCTTCTTGCAGAAGTAACGTTTCTAAGGAATACGTTTTGAAGACAATTATCATAATGAGGCTAGGAGTATAATCAGTGTAATGTGGGCAAGTGGCATTTGCATTCATAATGAAGACGGATATCCGAGGAAAATGTTCCCAGGTATTTGTAATGACCCTGATGAGTGGATGGAAATGAGAGAGAGAGAGAGAGAGAGAGAGAGAGAGAGAGAGAGAGAGAGAGAGAGAGAGAGAGAGAGAGTAAGTTCTCTATGATTTTTTCATGCCGTTTTACTCAATGAACTTACTGGAACGGGCAGTCAAATCTTACACAAAGAGAGAGAGAGAGAGAGAGAGAGAGAGAGAGAGAATGTGTTATTGTAAGCACTTTACACTACGGATACATACATGCATACACACACACACTCATATATGTTATAAAGATTATTAATATTTTTGGACATGTGAAACAGTTGTATTTTTTAAGAGTACGGTTATTTTGTTAGCCGTCATCCTGATTTAAAGGATAATTTTTAATGTTCAGAGTTTTACCAAACAAGCTGAATGTTTAATTTAGCATCACTGGATTTTTTTTTTTTTTTTTTGGTCGAAAGAGAGTTCATATCCTTTTATTGCTTTTAAAAGGTTTTCTGACAAACACATCGAATGTGAATAAACCTCAATATTGATTTATTAGTTTGTTTCTTTACGTCGGTTTATCATCATCTTTGGCTTGTTTTCCATAAAACCTCTGCGCTCAATCAGCTGTGTGTAACAAGTTTCCTGTAGGGTTTGACTTTCCGCTCTTGTGGGCGATACCGAGCCAAGGCGACCGGCCCCCCCGCCCCCGCCCCCACCCAGCTCAAACAGAGGTCGGAAAATTTGCTTGTTTTGTCGAAATGATGTTTACCTAGCAAAATAAACAAGAGGAACCATAGAGATTCTCTCTCTCTCTCTCTCTCTCTCTCTCTCCCTCTCTCTCTCTCTCTCTCTCTCTCTCTCTCTCTCTCTCTCTCTCTCTCTCTCCTTGTGTAAGAGTTGACTGCCCATTCCTGTAAGTTCATTGAGCAAAATGGCATGAAAAAATCATATATATATATATATATATATATATATATATATATATATATATATATATATATATATATATATATATAATATATATACACATATACATACATACATACATATATACTCGTATATTATATATATAATATATATGTACACATATATACATATGAATAATATACTGTATATGTATATATATATATATATATATATATATATATATATATATATATATATATATATATATATATATATATATATATAATGTGCACGCACACAATATCATAACGTCGGTAATACTAAACGTTCATCCCACAAATATCAATTTTCACCGAATGTACAAAATGACATCAAGTATATAAAATTACCATATTTACGATATCCTAGCTCGGAAGTATAAAAGAATCTAAAAAAAATAACAAGAATGCCTATTAGGTGGGACAGTCTGTTTATTTTTACTAATAAATGGATTCTTCCCTGAGAAAGAAATAATCCCTACCAGAAGGTTTATCTTTCTGCCAGGTATATTTGCAGTTATAGCCTTTGATAACAACACGGAACTTCTGAAAACGTGGTGAGTATCAACACAGCGACACTACCCTTCATAAATCCATTACACTCAGCTCTCAGAGATCCCTCTCACTAACAAGATAACAGTTTCACACACCACGACGTCTAAACAGTGGTTTTAACCTTTTTTATTATCACGCCCCCTGTTAAGGGTTGGTCCTTCCCTCCACGCCCCCCTTACATCTGCGAGTAAATTTCCCTCCCAGATTTAAAGGAAAATAAAAAAAAGGGGAAAGAGAAGGGGTTTCGAGGGATAGGGAGGGAGGTAAATTATTACAAAACAAGGTGAGCCCAACGAGTCTAACCAGAGTAGTAGACTATAGGAAACTAACTTTATAAGGCGATACTTTTGCATTTTTTCATAAATTTCTGATTGTTAGTTCCTCACTATTGTTAAGAGAATAACGAATATAATTAGAGAATTTTTCAGTTTTTCCTAAGGCTTACGCCTCCTCTGGAAATTGCTGACGCCCTCCCCAAGCTAAGAACCACTGGTCTAAACCCTGTATAAAACGACAAACTGCATCTCCTTACTGAAACCAGGACTTAATGGAAACATACTACACATCCAACTGTTCTTTAAATAGCATTGTGCTCAATTCAAAGTGTTGCAGGTATTTTGGTCTCTATCCAGCTTTCTTTCCTTTCCTTTTCACTGTTTACAGACACCATTCCATAAAAACGTGTTGAGTGTTACATAAATTCCTTACAGCAATATATGAAAATTGTTTTTATTAATACCCATTGTACCTTACCTTTGTACAAGAAAATTTTATTCATATATTCTACATGTTCTTCACGATTCCTTTTCTCAGCCTGGTGATGGGGACAGAAGCATTTCCAAAATTTTACTAATAATAATGACAACGAATATTAACACTGGCATTCGTGCTGTTTCGTGGATTTTGTTGTTATTTTTTTGTAATTCTATATATATATATATATATATATATATATATATATATATATATATATATATATATATATATATATATATATATATATATATATATATATATGTACAATTAGAATTAAATGTATATATATTTATATCTATCTATCTATCTATCTATCTATCTATCTATCTATCTATCTATATATATAATATTTATACAAACATATATATAAATATATGTATGTATACACTATAATATTCGAGTGTGCTTTACAAACACAGAGAGAGAGAGAGAGAGAGAGAGAGAGAGAGAGAGAGAGAGAGAGAGAGAGAGAGAGAGAGAGAGAGTAGGATAAAGTATAAATAAACCCCACAAAAGTCTAGACGAATAAAAATAAGATATGTTACTGCCGAAATATAGAAGAGATTGCTTCAAGCTCTTCCTCATTGTGATTGTTCGTCGGAGTGTAACGCATCCAATGTCGACGCCAGATATAATTGGAGGTCTGAATAGTCGACAGTACCGGAAGAAGAAGAAGAAGAAGAAGAAGAACGCTGTTATAAGGAGAGAGGACGAGGAAGAAGAAGAAGAAGAAGAAGAAGAAGAAGAAGAAGAAGAAGAAGAAGAAGAAGAAGAAGAAGAACGCTGTTGTAAGGAGAGAGGACGAGGAAGAAACAAGGCCACCGAAAATAGATCTATCTCTCGGTGGTCTCGGTATAACGCTGTATAAGCCGCGGCCCATGAAACTCTCAGCCAGCCGTGGTGGCCTGTGTTGTTCCGTTGCCACAAGCACGATTATTGCTAACTTTAACCTTAAATAAAATAAAAACTGCTGAGGCTAGAGGGCTGCAATTTGGTATGTTCGATGACTGGAGAGTGGATGATCAACATACCAATTTGCAGCCCTCTAACCTTGGTAGTTTTTAAGATCTGAAGGCGGACAGAAAAAGTGCGGACAGAAAAAAGTGCAGACAGAATAAAGTGCGGACGGACAGACAAAGCCGGCACAATAGTTTTTTTTACAGAAAACAACTGAAAATAAAAGCAACAAGACCACGTATAGCAGAAATTAAATTCTTAAGAGACGATAGACTCTTCCTGTAATTTCTGCTCCCTATGAAGGGATAAAGGCGACTCTCTGATGGGTTTAATGAGGAGCGGAAATACGGAGAGGAAGTTGTGGGTTTTACCAAAATGAGGAGGTCTGACTTGAAGCTTCTTTCGTTTTTTCACATTTTGCACTCTGCTTCTGCAGGACCTCGTTGTGATCCATTGCCACTCCCCCCATTGGTACCATAAAATTCAATTTTTTTCAATATACAGTTTTTGGCTAAGATTCAATAATAGGCATGGGATCCTATGTGCAAAAGGCGCTTGACCGTTGTTATTGCTTATATTATCAATACTGATCTTGCATTTGCAATTTTTACTTTATGCAAATTTTGGTTTTGACTCGAACTACTCAGCAGAGCTCTAATTTCATGGGACAATTAACTGACTAATCCAAAAATTCTCATTTTTTTTATTGGTTTATATTTAACAAAGCAGATTGCAGACCGCCGCGCTAAACATTACCTCCCCAGTCTGGTAGTCCTCGGGCTCACTGCAAAACACACTGGACCCCTAAAGATTTGATGCTAGCTTCAGCAATGATTGCTTTTGCGTTTTTACACGGCAAGGGTATTAACCCAAACTCCCATAACCAGCTCACAAAAAGAGGAAGTTCTTTCCTTCATGTACGGACTGGCAAAGCTATCACTCCCAAACCTGATAACTCCTATAAGATACATATTTTAAAATGTTAAACAACTATGAAACGAGTTCTCTTGTCTGTTACAATATATTTCCAATTATAAGTGTTACAGTGATTTTACTGACATATGCATATAATTCTATACACATCCGTGCGCTGGAATTTATTCACATATATAAAACATAGCAACATATATAAAGATATTCCAGTGTATAATAACGCTTAAAATAACACAAAGTAGCAACAAAGTATATCACACCAGTTATTGTGATGGATACATAGAGCAATACAATTTTTTAACATTTGGCCGGTAAAAAGAAAATATAAGAAAACTGACAGAGATATTTATATAAAACAGGCGTCCATGCCATAGAATACCCTGAAAATAATTTCTTAAAACATACGAGAAAAGTTACAGACAAAAAAAGTTAAAGAGAGAAAATAATCAGTTAAACCGATATACTGCGTTCCACTTGCGTCCTGTCTGCCAGCCAGTTGGAAACAGATCCGTCCCTTAACCAATAACCAACCCGAGGATTAACCTGCGTTCGATCCACTGGCTTCGGCTACCGCCAAGTGATTCGGAAATTGATCGTTTGTTTGTTTGTTTACTGGAAACAAACAGCGGGAATTCAAGTTCGTATTCCTCCGTTACAAACGACCTAATTTAACGGTTGGTAAAGTTTTATTTTGTTGGCTGCAAAAGTTTCAAACTCCGGCTCCCAATTTATTCCATTTTTCTCTTGATCTGGATTCGGAAAAACACTTTTATCACGTTGCTTACTTTCCAACTCTCTTGCGCTGTCCCTTCCCCAAATTTACTTTCCAATACACGACATTGGGTTTAATGCAGTGTTCGTCCGAGGTACTTATCTGGCTACATTCAATGGGGATGGGGTTTGGGGCAACAGCCATTATTTTTGCAACATTAGGCAAAATTATCTGGAACCATAACGATATACATTAAACTAGATGAAAAAAATGTGAGAAAATCTAACGGGAAGATTGTATATTAAGACTGACCAATAAATATTCTGGTTTCGCTTCCTTAGTTTAAATAACACCATGAAATAAAACTGTGAACATGACGAAAATAATTTCATCAGATTAAATACATACTACCTTCTTCCACACGGAAATGATGAAAGTTCTTAACCAAATGCACATTAATTTACGATTTCAGGATTAATTTAAAAGAAACTGAACAAGAGAAAGGAGTCACTTCTATATTTTCCTCTTTATGACTTTCCGCTTTCATATGCTACTTTTGCTAAACACTGACTGCTTTATCGCCTTTACTTCATTAAGTAATAAAAGGCAATCAGAGGGTATTTACCTCCACCAAAGGCATATCTGCATGAAAATATGTTCAGCTCTTTTTTGACCCTTTGCCCAGTACTTAACATAATTTCACGTAAATCCTCGCTGAAATTTTTTAGGTATCTTTTGGACGGTAGGTAGACAGACAACTGAACAGACACTGGCGTGCGCATAAACTGCGTCCAATTTTTATAGCGGTGGTACAAACAGTAATAGGCAAATCTGCTGGTATCTGATGATTTTTTCTTGAATTGCACGACCACAAAATACACTACTTGAATTACAGGCCCTTCTTAGTCCTCTCTCTCTCTCTCTCTCTCTCTCTCTCTCTCTCTCTCTCTCTCTCTCTCTCTCTTTCGTTCTATCCTGATCCTTCAGCATCTCCCAATTCCTGGAAGGCTTCTACCCAGCCTCCTTTTCTTCCTTCCCTCTCCTCCTCATTCCGGAGATTGACTCTGAAGGAATATGTTACCAAGATGATTATCATAATGACGCTTAAGACTATAATCAGTGTAATGCAGGCAGGAGGTATTTGCATCTATAAAGGAGAAGGATGACCAGGGAAAATGTCCCAGCCATTTGCGATGACGACGGCGCTTAACAGGAGTGGACTGGAGCTGTGATGGAGGAACGGGAGGGAGTCACTTCAACGGGGATGAGTAACAGAGTGAGAGAAAGAGAGAGAGAGAGCGAGAAGAGAGAAGAGGAACAGACTGAGTAACAGGAGGAGAGGATCAGGGTGAAACATAAAATAAGGGTCTTTCGAGTCGACTAGAATTTAGAGGAGGCAATTTTATCAAATGAAAATTATTTGCATCATGAGAGGTATTTTGGCGTGGAGTTAAGAGAAAGACGATGAGCATATCAAACAATGATTAAGATGGGAATAGAGTAGACACAGTCGAGTGACTACGGAATTGATTTTTTTAATGATTTCTCTTACATAAAATGGCATCATAACACCTACGGTCACTGATGTCGTTATGAAATGGAAAATGAAAAGCAGATCAGTAAAAGTCAAAAAGAAGAACAGCAGCATTAGTACAAAAATACTGAAGGAAGGACATTTTAACGTCGATCGAACATCTAGAATGGCTAGAATGAAACGTAAATAGAGAAATCATAGCAACGTGCGTCGAACAGCCACCCACCCAAGTCTGAATGAAGGAGAACAACATGTACAGGAATTACTGACTGAGAACAGCCGCACCTGCGGTTTGTCCGACGGAATGAATGGAAACAAGAACAAGATAACAACGAGGTAAAGTTTGGCGCTGATTTGTGATGAATAACAACACGAACGTTATTTGAATAATCAATGTCATGAGCGTTTTAGAATGACCAAGTCCAGAAAATAAATGGTTGGCGCCCTTACCGATCACACAATTAAACTTATATCCTCGCATTACAAATAACCAGCCTCCAGCACTACAACATGATGTCATTAATTAAACAATTTGTGTCGATGTGAAATTAGCGACGTGAGATAACCATGATTGAGCAATTAATCGCCTCAGATTAAGGTTATCAATAATCATTAGGATGGGCCCTGTGCTTAATACATAAAACACAGTGGTGCTGATGAATAATGGATTTCAGCTTAGGGGTCATTTCCATGTCTTCCCCCCCCCCCTTTGGAAAAAAAACTAATGCTAAAAGTGAACTTAATTCATAAGGTAAATATGGCAATGCTAAAATAAAGTCGAAACTGTTAAATCCTGAAAAAAGTATTAGGGTACTTTACGATTAAAATTTATGAAACGCTGAATACAATTACAATTCTTTTTTATTAAAACAATGCCGATACCGCTAACTTCATGGATAATTACGAACTGTGCCCGGTAATCATTTTGATATCTTATTTTACTGTATTAATATCACAGTTGTTGACATTATCGTTATACAGTCAACACATTTCGGTACCAATGATATATTCATTCTCAAGATCAGTAGTTCATTGCCCATGCTGATGGTAATAATACCATTTCTGTTTAGGCTTTAATTTTTCCACGTAGATTTTAAAAGGATTAAAGAATTTACAATCTAATGGCAGCAAAGGAACACGGTACAAAAATTACTATTACAGCAAAAAATTTTTAAAAATTTACTGATTTTACATGTTAAATTTCATACGCACATGCATACATACACACCACACACACACACACATATGGTGAGTGTGTATATGTATATTATATATATATATATATATATATATATATATATATATATATATATATATATATATATATATGTGTTTGTGTGTGTGTGTGTGTGTGTGTGTGTGTGTGCGCGCGCGTGTGTATATGTGTCTGAGGAGTTAATGAAAATAAGGATTTGTTTCAAGTTCCTAAGTTGCTGAACACTTTGGTCAATGAAGCAAGACTGGAGATAGAGTTTAGGCCTAAGTGGTTGAGATCATTTCCCAACTTCAAAGTTGTGCTATGGGTTTCAACTCCTCTGATTGGCTCTCCCTTTTATTCTAAAAATCAGCGCAAAATGTACTTTTGTAGCGTATAGATGCTTCTGCATAGCTTGAAATTTCACAAAAAGAATAATTTTATGTAACTTCAAAAAAAATATTCCCTTTTGCAATAGAGCAGTATTTTTTATTAGATTTTAATATTTTCTCTTAATTTTTTTCTTTACTTCACTGTCTTCCTGAGACATTAAATTTGTTAAAACAACCCTATTATAAACCGTTACTGAAACATTACTTTATGGAGTCTTCAACCAGTAGAAATTACACTCAGATACTCAGTCATGAGTCAGCACATTTTTTTCAAACTTTGTTTCAGTACTTTCTTTACAAAATCATTTTAGTTATCACGAAATTTAAATCATCAGTCATATAATAGAATAGTAACAAAATTAAACAATTTAATATTCAAATTAACAATAAAGCAACACTACTGAGAGAAAATGGAGAAGTAAAACATTAAGTGAAAATACAGACCGAATTGTGGAAGAAAGCATTTGAAACTACTTAGCATTTAAAAAAATAATAAAACAACAATAAATTACTTTACACATATAATACATATACATTGGTTGAGAGTTCGACTTACATATAGCCTTACTTTGAGCTGTCTGCATGTTGGATGTGACAGTTATCAAATTTGTATTGGTAATAAAACCTGATTTATTTCATAATACTAAATTATTATTTGTAAGCAGCTATACTCCATAACCAGTTATTATTTGCACTAGGGTGATTACCTGATCAGAAAAATTTACTAATGAATATTTTGGGAACTCCCTTATTGCTGCAGTTTGTCTAAATTCTCGCGAACCCCCACCCTTGAAGAGGCAAGTCCATCTCTTCCTTTAGGGTTAGACCCCAATCTTTTTAACTCCGCCTAATTTTCGGGGTTTCTTCGATCCTGACATTGACAAAAACATTGGGCTTGTCTGCCCAAATGCCACCCTCAGTTCTCTATCTTTAGGGTCTCATCACTGCACGTTGCTGCTGGCACTAGACCAATACAATTTGTACCGAATTTCATTAACGCCTGGCCCACTTTTTTTAGTGCCGGATCGTTAACCCTACCCTCAACCTCCTAATTTATCCCGGCTTGGAAAAAAAAAAAATCCATCTCATGATTATTCACAGAGTCGAAAACTCCGAACTATTATACGGTAATAGCCTCTCCTCGCTGAGTCCAAGTTATAATCCATTTATACCGCATCTTATACAAATAGGGAAGACCCTAACGAACTCCGGACTCATCTAACTGTCGAAAATTTCCAAGACGGTAACCTCCAAGACAAACAGAGATTTGTATCTGTCGGTGATGATGCCCGGATGCCATTCGGCACGTTGTTCAGGGTTCATTTGTCTCCCGTGTTGGCTGATGGCCTACACCAAGGAAAGGAGAGAAGACTTTCCCAAAGTTTATAGAGAGAGTGAGAGAGAGAGAGAGAGAGAGAGAGAGAGAGACGAGAGAAAGTGTCTCCAGTGGATAAGGGACGGAAATTCGAAAGGAAAGTCGTTGGCGAGAGCAAGGCATCATAAAGGGTACTTTGCATTCCAGGGAAAGCTGGAAGGAAAATCATGAGAACTTTACGAGACGGCAAGTATTTGACGGGGGAAGCTTTGGACCCTCATCCTTAAGGTAAAAAGCTCTTTAGGAAAGGAGGA
>JANJGK010008081.1:5000-28188 GCA_039081455.1 Macrobrachium rosenbergii
GTTGTCGTGGTATTAGTTCCATAATAACAAAATGCATTAAAACCCCTTCATTTCAATAACATGTTAATCTACTTTCCTTTTACAAACAAGAATTACCTAATTATTACCGTGTCGTAAAACTACCAAGAAAGACTTCTTTGGGCGAATCGGTAGAGCTGTGGCCTAGCACTCGGTAGGCCCGAGTTCGAGTCTCCGGCCGGCTGATGAAGAGTTAGAGGAATTCATTTCTGGTGATAGAAATTCATTTCTCGCTATAATGTGGTTCGGATTCCACAATAAGCTGTAGGTCCCGTTGCTAAGTAACCAGTTGGTTCTTAGTCACGTAAAATAAGTCTAATCCTTCGGGCCAGCCCTAGGAGACCTGTTAATCAGCTCAGTGGTCTGGTAAAACTAAGGTATACTTTTAACTTAACTAAAGAAAGACAAAAAGCAGGCGAATTCTTATATTCCTAGAATTTTGTACACGTACAGCATAAAAATGTTTTTTAGAACCAATACACCTTTAAAAAGATATTTATAAATAAAAATTAATTGAATTAAATACCGTTTCTTAGGAATATCACAATTAAAAAAACTAGGATTTCTCATTGACTGTTTACTTTTGTTGAGTGACAAACTCTTTCTAATCACGGTCAAGTTACAGTTCTTTCTGCCGTCAGGAACAGGATTAACTTACATTTTATTTCATCACAGTAAGCTATCAAAAAGGAAAATAACAAAGTAAATCTTATATAAAACATATTTGTCCACCACTTCCAAAGTTCCATTGTTTAAATTCATACAGGGTGCAACACGAGTTTATGCAAATATTTTGGGAAATGAAAGAAAAAGTCATTCTGAGCAGAAAATGTTCCATAAACATATATTTTAAGGCTTCGTTTGTCGGTGAGGTGAATTTTAAAATAACCGTTATCATAAAACGGTCAAGGAAGCTGGCGGGTACGGGATGTTAGAGTGAGTAGTCACGGATATGGGGCGGGGGGGGGGGTTGATGAAGGGCGTTAGGCAACTGGATTGTTAGCCTTTTAATTATGATTTTTTCTTGCACGTTATTGAAAAATGTAACTTTACAGTCCCTTCAACTAGTAAATCACCTGTGAACAGATTTCATGTAATTAATTTTAATGATTCGCTTTACGTATCAAGAAAGTTGTGTAAATGTTGCTTGGCAACATTTATTGCGATCGTTGAATTCAAGCGCTAACCGTCCTGCCGCCTCGTCACGGAACTGATGATTCAGAAGTCAGGCCTAGACCTACGCCTATGCTGAATGAGTGATAGTGACAGTAATCATGATAAGAGGAGTCAGGACTAGGCCTACGCCTATGCTGAATGAGTGATAGTGACAGTAATCATGATAACAAGAGAATGTAGGTAGGGAGGATACTACACTTTGAACAAGGTCAGCTTTTTACCTCTTTCGATTACTGTATGAATAGGCTACCTTTGACAGGAAAGCATGAAGAGAGTTTTCCATAATGTTCCAATTCTTTTTCATCTGACAGAGACGAAAGCGTTTTCATAGGTGCTTTTTTTCCTTTGACTAGTGTGTGATGAATACTTCTGATGGAAAAGAGAGAATTTTGATAACACGTTTTAAATCTTTCATCGGTGTTTAATGAATAGTTCCATCTTTGATGGAAGGGAGATTCCATTAGGCTTGCTTTTCTTTCCTTTATCGGGGTCCAGTGAATACCACTGACGCAGAGGGAGGTTTCAATGACGCACGCATTTTTCCCCTTTGTTCAGAATGTAAAGAATACATTTGATTTGGAGGTATTTTATTCACATCGGTCTAATTGCCGATTTCCATTTTTTGTATAATAGTGGAGTTCACAACCGTGTAATCTAGAAATGGAACTGTTGCAAAACCCATAAATAAACATCGTATCTGCATATTCCACATTACTGGAACGGTAAGGCGCTACCTCTAGTTTCTTGCTCTCAAAATGAATCCGGAATTTGACACTTGTAACCCGGACACGCTCATTTACCTTGGCGGTAAAGCGAGACTGTTCACAGAGTAACAAGTGAACTGATCAGCTCTATCCCCCTCCCATATCCCTGACTACTCACTCGACATCCCGTACGCAATCTTACTTGCCCGTTTAATGATAACAGTTGTTTTAAAAATTCACCTCACCGACAAACGAGGCCTTAAAATGCATTTGTTTATAGAACATTTTCTGCTCAGAATTACTTTTTCTTTCATTTCCCAAAATATTTGCATAAACTCGTGTTACACCCTGTATGTACGCACAGATGCACTCAGACAAATATCACATAAACAAACATACATACGCAGACGTATTCACCTAGGCTACCTCATTCTGGAAAATTCATTTACAAAGAATTATTCACACATCCATATCCGAGTACTGGCGATTCCTTTCACATTTTCCCATGTCCTGTGATTTACTGTAAATTAACCCAGTTACGTGCTCAATGAAGAGCAGCCCAAGTTTATTAATATTCCCCAAGAGACTACAAATTAACATATTCGACAAATGATCTAGGTTTGATAAAAGTCATCAAGAGTCTGTAGATTAACACATTTTACAAATGATGTGGGGTTAATAAAATTCACTAAGAATTTACACATTAACATTTTTGACAAATGATCTAGGTTTGATAAAGGTCATCAAGAGTCTGCAGATTAACACATTCTACAAATGATCTAGGTTTGATAAAAGTCATCAAGAGTCTGCAGATTAACACATTCGACAAATGATCTGGGTTTAATAAAGTCATCAAGAGTCTGCAGATTAACACATTCGACAAATGATCTGGGTTTAATAAAGTCATCAAGAGTCTGCAGATTAACACATTCGACAAACGATCTGGGTTTCATAAAATTCACCAAGAGTCTGCATATTAACACATTTGACAAATGATCTATTTAATAAAAATCATCAAGAGTCTACAGATTAACACATTCGACAAATGATCTAGGTTTAATAAAACTCACTAAGAGTTTACAGATTCACATATTCGACAAATGATCGAGGTTTCATAAAACTCATCAAGAGTCTGCAGATTAGCATATTCGACAAATGATCTAGGTTTAATAAATTCACTAAGAGTTTACAGATTAACATATTCGACAAATGATCTAGGTTTAATAAAAGTCGTCAAGAGTCTGCAGATTAACACATTCGACAAATGATCTAGGTTTCATAAAAGTCATCACGAGTCTGCAGATTAACACATTCGACCAATGATCTAGGTTTAATAAAAGTCATCAAGAGTCTGCAGATTAACACATTCGACAAATGATCTAGGTTTGATAAAAGTCATCAAGAGTCTGCAGATTAACACATTCGACAAATGATCTAGGTTTGATAAAAGTCATCACGAGTCTGCAGATTAACACATTCGACCAATGATCTAGGTTTAATAAAAGTCATCAAGAGTCTGCAGATTAACACATTCGACCAATGATCTAGGTTTAATAAAAGTCGTCAAGAGTCTACAGATTAGCACATTCTACATTATCTAGGTTTGATAAAAGTCATCAAGAGTCTGTAGATTAACAAATTCTACGAACGATCTAGGTTTGATAAAAGTCATCAAGAGTCTGCAGATTAACACATTCGACAAATTATCTGGGTTTGATAAAAGTCATCAGGAGTCTGCAGATTAACACATTCGACAAATGATCTAGTTTTGATAAAAGTCATCAAGAATCTGCAGATTAACATATTCGACAAATTATCTGGGTTTGACAAAAGTCATCAAGAGTCTGCAGATTAACACATTCGACAAATTATCTGGGTTTGATGAAAGTCATCAAGAGTCTGCAGATTAACATATTCGACAAATGATTTAGGTTTCATAAAAGTCATCTGGAGTCTGCAGCGTAATGCATTTGACAAATTATCTAGATTTTATAAAAGTCATCAAGAGTCTGCAGATTAACACCATTCGACAAATGATCTAGGTTTAATAAAATTCAGTAAGAGTTTACAGGTTAACACATTCGACAAATGATCTAGGTTTGATAAAAGTCATCAAGAGTCTGCAGTAATATTAACACATTCTACAAATGATCTAGGTTTGATAAAAGTCATTAAGAGTCAGCAGATTAACACAGTTGACAAATGATCCAGGTTTAATAAAAGTCATCAAGAATCTGCAGATTAACACATTCGACAAATGATCTAGGTTCGATAAAAGTCATCAACAGTCTGCAGATTAACACATTCCACAAATGACTGAGGTTTTATAAAAGTTATCAAGAGTTTGCAGATTAACACATTCGACAAATGATCTATGTTTGATAGAATTCATCAAGAGTCTGCATATTAACACACCTGGCAAATGATCTAGATTTAATGCTAGTCATCAAGAGTCTGCAAATTAACACATTCCACAAATGATCTTGGTTTGATAAAAGTCATCAAGAGTCTGCTCATTAACACATTTGACAAATGATGTGGGTTTGATAGAATTAATCAAGAGTCTACAGAATAACACATTCGACAAATGATCTGGGTTTGATAGAGTTCATCAAGAGTCTGCACATTAACACATTTGACAAATGATGTGGGTTTGACAGAATTAATCAAGAGTCTACAGAATAACACATTCGATAAATGATCTGCGTTTGATAGAGTTCATCACCAGTCTACAAATTATCACATTCGACAAATGATCAGGGTTTTGAATTCATCAAGAGTCTACAGATTAACACATTCGACAAATGATCTGAGTTTGATAGAATTCATCAAGATTCTACAGATTAACACATTCGACAAATGATCTAGGTTTGATAAAAGTCATCAAGAGTCTGCAGATTAACACATTCGACAAATGATCTTGGTTTGATAAAAGTCATCAAGAGTCTACAGATTAACAAATTCGACAAATGATCTGGATTTGATAGAATTCATCAAGAGTCCGCAGATTAACACATTCGACAAATGATCTGGGTTTAATAAAATTCACCAAGAGTCTAGAGATTAACACATTCGACAAATGATCTAATTTTAATAAAGTTCACCATGAGTCTGCAGATTAGCACAATCGACAAATGATCTAGGTTTTAAAAAATTCACCAAGAGTCTACAGATTAACACATTCGACAAATGATCGAGGTTTGACAAAAGTCATTAAGAGTCTGCAGATTAACACATTTGACAAATGATCTAGGTTTAATAAAATTCACCAAGAGTCTATACATTAACACAATCGCCAAATAATCTAGGTTTTAAAAAATTCACCAAGAGTCTACCGACTAACACATTCGACAAATGATCGAGGTTTGACAAAAATCATCAAGAGTCTGCAGATTAGCACATTTGACAAATGATCTAGGTTTGAAAAAATTCACTAAGAGTCTACAGATTAACACATTCGACAAATGATCACGGGACAAGCCATTCAGGAAAAAAAAACGAGTATTCATTCTGGAACCTAACGAAATGAGGAAAAGTTCGCTTTGTCAGCTGCTAATCATAGATGAAATTAGGCATAATTGGTTTCCCCAAATTCTGACGGAATGGACGGACGCCAACGGCTGTGGAATTTACCCAATGAAATGAAAATTGGAAGCGAAATGATAATTAAATCGCAAGGGATATGGACATCGCAGAATGGAATAAATAAATGCCAATCGAATGACGTAAATTCTGTTCCATTTTCCGAGGGTGACTCATTTTGTTTTTCACTACACATTTTCACTGTGAATATATATATATATATATATATATATATATATATATATATATATATATATATATATATATATATATATATATATATATACGAGTATATATAATAAGCATACATACATATATATAAATAAAGATAAAATCCACGAAGGAAAGGGAAACACTGGAATGCTGCGAGGCCTTTCGACTGTCTGCTAAGTAAAGGACGACAGACGGTCGAAAGGCCTCGCAGCACTCCAGTGTTTCCCTTTTCTTCGTGGAGTTTATCTTTATTTACATATTTATCACGTTCCATATTTTCGTGATTCAGATATATATATATATATATATATATATATATATATATATATATATATATATATATATATATATATATATATATATATATGTATGTATATATAGTTTAATTAGCGAAGCTTTGTTGAAGTTTTATCCAACCCCTTATCTCTCTCTCTCTCTCTCTCTCTCTCTCTCTCTCTCTCTCTCTCTCTCTCTCTCTCTCTCTCTTATGTCTGGATGCATTATTTTCAATTATTAGTTAGCGAACGAAGCCTAATTGTCATTGATAATACTACGATGCTTTTTACGTAAAACTTGGCACAAATGAATGTGATCTTCCGTGCTATCTCATAATTATTTTACCAATATGATTCTTGCATTTAATATGAGTTTCTTAATACTTCGTTTTCTTTGAATTGTCATTCTATCTCTCTCTCTCTCTCTCTCTCTCTCTCTCTCTCTCTCTCTCTCTCTCTCTCTCTCTCTCTCTCTCTCTCTCTCTCTCTGCAGCACATCGTAAATATTCACTGTGAAGAAATGAGTTCTAGTTGGTTGAACTCCTTGGATGATGTTACGGACATAATTTGCCTTGGAAAAATAATCTTACACAAATGGAATAGGGCATAATCAGAGGGAATGTTTCCAATGTCTCTTTTGTCATACTGGAAAGAAAACGGACGTTTACTACAACTATCATAATACTCTATTAATAATATCAATGGATATTCATTAGTGTTTGAGTTTCACGGAATATTCTTCATATGCCTTTGTGTGTGTGTGTGTGTGTATATATATATATATATATATATATATATATATATATATATATATATATATATATATATATATATATATATATATATATATATATATATGTGTGTGTGTGTGTGTGTGTGTGTGTGTGTATACATATATATATATATACATTATATATCCAGTATATATATATATATATATATATATATATATATATATATATATATATATATATATAAACCACATGGTAATATGATGAACTTGACTGTCATACGTTCTTTTATCTTACCGATATTTTCAGATCTCACTGACGTAGAAACACATGTACATCAAATTTATACAAGACTAGTGTTACCCTGAAATGCAGGCTTCTTAATGGCCTTGGATAAATCGGAGATGAAAATAATATCAAACCTTAGCAGTAAAAATATCTGTGTTGTTGATGGCTCCCTGGGCTTAGTCACTGCCATGAACTACTACGGTTTCTTTTAAATAAATTCTACGGCCAGAATTAAGCCAATGGGTTGCCACAACATTTCTTCAAGCCTTTATGAGAAGGTGATTTTAATTATTTTGGTTAATACACATATATACACAATCACAGACACGCGCATATGTATATACACATACATTCTACATACAGAGAGAGAGAGAGAGAGAGAGAGAGAGAGAGAGAGAGAGAGAGAGAGAGAGAGAGAGAGAGAGAGAGAGAGAGAGAGAGAGAGGAGATTTTGATGCAGCCAGACCACAAAACACATCGGGCAAGTGTGACGAAGTGAAGGTCTGTCATTAATAGGTCAGACATTTATTACTCCGGCAGGTTTCGTAACGACATTGTTACATTCTCAAGACTAAGAGAGAGAGAGAGAGAGAGAGAGAGAGAGAGGAAAAACATTAAATTTAAAAACATAGAATATAACATTTTTCTTTTTGAGTTTCAACATATTATATACTGTACATGTAATTAAAAGGCAAGGTAGTTCAGGAAAGAGCACCTGTTAGACCGAAAGTTGGAGACTGAATGACCAGAAAAGGAGAGAGAAGCAACGAAGAAACGGCTCAAGCCAGATACAACTGTACTGAGGAGGTGTGTGAGTTCAACTTGGGCACTAACTGCTTAATGAATAACGATTCTAAAAGAGCAGTTCATGAAAACAACTTGTTTGGCCCAAACCAGAGAAGTCAGAGTATTTGGTATTGGCTTTATATATTTTATCATGATTTCTGAAGTTGGAAAATTCAAGATTGGACAGTCTGCAAACAGTGCAATTGCTAACACCTTTATGTGAATCAGCCCTGACCCTCAGCAATCATTTAGTTGATCCCACGCATGTCCTCGAATTACATTTGGGGGAAGTATATTTATACATGACTGAAGATCGCATTATTGGGCAGAGCCTACCTTTAAATTTAAAAAGAAACCTTATTGTAAAGGGGTTTTTCAGAATGGGAATAACCTGTAACACGTTAAAATGTTTTTCTATTGCAGACTCAATATTTTTTCTAAATTTATCGTCTTGAATATATGGTATACTGGCATAAAGTTTCTTCTTTGGTACTGTACTAATAACAGGAGAATCAGGTAGTTTTTTCTGTTTAGGAAATTTTTGCAGTATCTATAGAAAATATGAGATGGAAACCAGTTGTCGGTAAAATATTTATGTAAAAACGATATTTCTTTATGGTATGGTTGCCATGACGAGGTTAAAGTATATGCCCTGTGGAGGACTGTAAAAACTTAATTAATTTTAAAATTATAAAAGCAAGCACTATAAAATTTTGAACCCAAGCCTGTAAAAGTCTTTTTTCTAAAAACAGAAGTATTAAAACTATCCTTATGTCGAAACACTAGGACAACCAAAAAGGGTAGTTGATCATTTTCTTCTCTCTCTAACGTGAATTTAATATTGGAGTGTATTTCGTTAATGTACGAGAGAAATCGATCTGCACGAAAAGCAGGTTTGAAAAGAACGAAGGTATCATCGAATAACGTTTATACACAAGAGGATAAAAACCAAGGGGGCAGTTTTCCAACATGTCCTCCTCCAGGGAGCACATCAAAATGCTGGAAAACATTGCCAGCCCGTCAACCTGTTTATGTAAATTACCATTAAAAATAAAGGTAGTGTCCAGCACTGCTAACTGTAAAAGTTTCTTAAGACAGCAACGATCATAGTTAAAATAAGTGTCATTGGGTTCGACAAAAATTTTATCCAAAATAATCTCAATAGTTTCCTCCACTGGGACATTCGTAAACAGTGATTCAACGTCATAACTGGTCATATATAAATCTGAATCTTGGCACAAAATATATGATTTAATTTTCCCGGAATTTCTTAGTGTATATTTATTGGAAGTAAACGGTTCTAGCACAGGCACTTGGTATTTGGCTAATATTGGTCTCATTGGTATTCCCTCTTTATGTACAGTACCTTAGGCAAACCATATAAAACTCCGAAAATTGTACCTGAGCACAATAAATCCTCGTAAGTTTCTTTATTAATAATATTCTTGGCATTTAGTTCCTTTAAAAACCTATATATTTTATCTCCTACTTTAAAGATAAGTTTAAATTCTGCTTTACCAATTTTTTTAAGCTTTCTTTCGTCATTAAGAGTAAATTCCATTTTGTTTATATAATCTTCTTTATTTAGAATGACAGTACCTTTAACCTTGTCAGGTTTAGTAATTATCAAGTTTTAAAGAAAGGTATCCAATTAGTTTTCTAGATGCCTGTTGCGAAAGTTCTGATAGTTGTGACTGTAACTTACTGACATCAGTATTGAAAGGCTGATTTTTTTTATCCTAAGAAATAACGATTCTAAAGGTAGAAAAAACCTGTTGCAGTTTGGTTTGTAACAAGGGATGGAAAAGTTCAGTCCCAAAGACAATAAAATTCTTCTCGTTTGGCAATACATGGGAAGATAGGTTAAACACTGAACTCACACTATGATTGAAATGAGGCATGAGGACACCAAGGTTTTGTCATTTTGTATTATGAAGGACACTTACCAACAGAAAATGACACATTTATAAGCAAGTGTGATGGATGCTAAATAACAGGGCATAATTTTTTCGTAGGCAAAGATGACGGTTGAGTTACTAATTGTCTTTAAAAAATCTTCGACTTGATCTGATTTCCATCTCAAACAGGTCAAATCAAATGAGACGGTGGAGGAGAAAATCATTTCCGCATCCTTAACTAACATAGTTCTTAATAGAATTCAGCATTAGGGCGGTTGGTATTGCATGTAACATCACTAAAACGTCAGCCTTGTCTGGTCAGGGTATTTTTTTTTTCAAGATTGATCTGTGGTGCAGCGTTGCATCGGACTAAGGAAAATGTAATAATTAAGTCTTTTTCTTTGATCGACGATTAATTTGTAAATATGCACTTTTTTAACGGATGATGATGAATTAAGCCTCCCAAGGAATGTCTCAGCTCTTATTGTTCCTAATCGATCATCTGTCCCTGTAACTTCTCAGCTGCTAATGCTTCCCAGCCATCAGCCATACTTATGATTTTACTAGACTTAATAACTCAGCCGTCAGCCTTGCAAAAATTATTCCCTATTATTCAGCATCCGTCACACTTGCCTAAAAGTTTGTCGTTTCCTATTGGTAAGTGTCCATCCACATTATCTGTGAATTAACCGGCCTTTGGCGCTTACGAAAGACTGCAACTCCTCTCTGGTGTCATATAAGAGTCTTTATCTTCGATGACTTTCAAATCATTCCACCAAACATGCAGGGTCTACCAAATATTTAAAGTTTACATATCACTTCTTCCAGCGACTAGTACTCCACTAACTACCAAGGCCTTCCAAATTTTCCTCAGAAGATTCTCATCTTTCCGCATGAAAAAATGTTCACTATATATCCTCCAGTTTTGTTGCTACCATAATTTGCCTCTAAAGAAGTGTGCATGGTTCACAACTTTAGAAATTTTTTTTTTACATATTTAGTCATGAGAGGATTGCTTCTCCTCATGCACAAAATATGCAGTTTACATCACAGGCCATTTCCTCCCGCTGGTGCATTTATAAATGTAAGAGAATTGCTACAAAATTAATAGGAATAACTCACGCATAATTCACTATTTCCATTAGTGTCACGCATTTGGGAAAATAATGTGACATTTGCCACTGGTAGCGATTTTCATATTACTAATAAATTTATGCATACACGTACGTGTGTGTGCATATATATATATATATATATATATATATATATATATATATATATATATATATATATATATATATATATATATATATATATATATATAAATGCGCGCGCCTGTGCGTGTATGTGTGAACACCAGTCTGAAATAACGTTGTTACGTTACGGCGAGGATAACCCCCCCAAACATGACAAGAAGTAAAATACATATTAGAGCACCATTAATTCAAAACTCTGAAAAAAGAAAAATGCAAACAAGCAAATGACCATGCAATAGCCACTTGCAGCCATCAAATACGTACTTGAATAATAATGGGAGTCATTATTCCATTATATATATATATATATATATATATATATATATATATATATATATATATATATATATATATATATATACTCGTATATATATATATATATATATATATATATATATATATATATATATATAAGTGAATGTTTGTATATTTGTTTGTCCACTATAGAAATTCGAACTGCTTGACAGACCCAGACAAAATTTTGCGCACGACCTCTATGTCACTCCAGAAAGGTTTTTAATTCAAAATCAAACCCCTGCCCCGTGACAGACATACAAACACAAACAAAACAAATGAAATTTTCGTTTTTACGCCACCTTTTCCTTCAGTGTTACTAGGCTAATTCTCATTTTTCTCCTGACGTTCCACCTTTTATTCCATGCACTGTCAGATGTATGGTTAACCTACAACAATAAATCCAAATCCCCTATAACAAATTTTTTATCAGAATTTACTTAAATTTTGATCAAAATTTATGATAATTATCAATATAAGGGTTAAACATATACCCCACTGCTTGGTTGTATTGCTAAATTAAACATTTTTGGCTTCATTACAAAACATATTTCATACCTATAAAGCAATGAACCCAAACCAGCAGTCCAAAGTTTTCTCCATAAAAAGCTGTCTTCCTCATTCGCGCAAGCGTAGTAGCTGCTAGCTCAACACGACGTGCAAGATGTATAGTGACAGTATATCCTTTTTCTTTATTAGTTCAAATGCGAAATTTCTCAATAATTCGATCGTTTCTTCTTCGTTTTTACCTTCGGAATTCCTTATAAGACTACTTCGTATCGTCATGGTGGCGCATATTTCGGTTTAAATGAGGTTTATGAGGGTGTTTTGATAATAACACTTCACTGTTGTTGCACGAGAGACAGACCTTCTCCCTTCCCACACACACACACACACACACACACACACACACACACACACACACATACACACACACACACACACAGACACACCTGAATGCGAATTGTAGAAATACAATATTTTTTATTTATTGTCTTTCTTCAGTGGAGATGCTTTTTATTCTATTCTGATAGAGGAACGTAACTTCCCGTCCCCCTTCCCTCCCCCTCTATCTTCCCCTCACCGTCCCCTCCTCTTTCCCTTCCCGATCCCCTTCCCTCCCCCTCTATCTTCCCCTCACCCTCCCCTCTATCTTCCCCTCACCCTCCCCTCCCCCTTCCCCCCCCGATTCCCCTTCCCTCTTCCCTTCTTTTCCCTCCCCCTTTCCCTTCCTCCTCCCCTCCCCTCTCCTTCCCCTTTCCCTCCCTTTCCCTTACCCTTCACCCTTCCCTTCTCCATCCCCTCCCCTTCCCTCCCCCTACCCATATACAGTCATTCAGATAAATAATGAAATTAACCAAAACCACTGTATCCTGGGATGTGACTATGTAAAGATTATTATCTCATCAACTGTATTTTTATTTCACGCCGAAATCCACATTAAGTTCCAGTTATAAATTTCCCTTTCACAAACTTGCTCTCGTGAGTTAACGAACGACACTAGGATCTTCTGGACACTGGACTTGAAGGTCAACAACACGAGCTAGCAATCCTATATCCATTACGAAGAGGTTGCGAGGTGACTATTGCAGACAGGATGAGAGGTATTCATATACAAGGCATAAATAGTACCCATAAATTGCAACAGGAAAACAAATTAGCTGAAGAACTATCCAACCGCCATAGTTACACAGCTACATACTGAATCTTAACATTACGATTCCTTTAATAAGCACATGACGTTACATAATCAACAAGATCTTGTTTCAGTCTCCTCCTAAAGAAAATTCACCTCTAATTTACGACAAGGAAAAAAAATACTAATGAGCTATCGAGCAGTCAAAGTCAAATAGCTCCGAACTTTATCTTGCAACAATGGTTCTTTCACTAAAATATAAACACATAAGTATTACATAATCGACTAGACCCTTGTTTCAGTCTCCTCCTAAAAGATACCATCCAGATTGATATATTCGACTCTGATCACTTCTTTATCTTAACAAAAGATGAAACGTAGTAAACCCCTAATTTTCATCTTATCCTAATCTGTCAGTATATTTAGCTACATCTGCAATTCGATTTGCTAACATAAAATTGTTTTTATCCAGAATAACAGCAGCAGTAACATGAACATATATATTTATAATGGAATATGTTCAATACACTATACATTGGGATTAGGAATGGTGACCAAACATCCGTATGATTAGTTCCTGTACATTTGCCCTAAGGTATAAGCCTACCTGGGGAGCGGTTCATAGGAGTGACGCGACAAAGGAGTGAAACCTCAGATATAAATTTCGAAGAAGTGACATGTCACAGGAGTGACATAACAAAGGATTGAAACCTCAGATATAAATTTCAAAGGAGTGACAACCACCTAACCAACATTTGAAATATGTTAACAATTCAGTGGTTCTAGTTTTTTAAATAAAATCTGAATAATTTAATAATTTTTATAGTTTTTTGGTTACTTTGTCACTTCATCGTTATGTCACTCCAGTAAACTGTCACTCCTTTAATACGGTATTTATGTCACCCCTTTGTTATATCACTCCTTCGACACAGACCCGCCTACCTGTGCAATTATCCTAAGTAGCCTAATTTTATAAAAAGTCAACCGTAGGGCAAGAATACTTGACACAAGAAAAAAGGGTGAAAATTAGTGATAATAGATCGTTGAACTTCAAGTCAAAGTTTAGGCTTCAAATCTGCCTCTGACATTAGACACAGGTTACTAAGCATACAACATTGCAAAAAGTAAGGGTCATGTTACTAGTAACGTCATCCCTTGTGTAAAACTATAGATATTTAATATAATTTTTTGAGTGTCACAATAATACGACATTCTCAAACTTGATTGACATGGTACTGACCATAACAGAAATGATAACATTTATAATCAATCCATCCTTCCCGATTCAAATTAATTCTAGGAGATTTCCCGTCGCATTTCTTAATTGCCGCACATTCAAACACCCTTACTGACGCGTGCGTAAATATAAATAGCTGGCCATACGATGGCCAAATAATAATACGGTTGGTAATTTGCATCTATTACAAAATCTCATCAAATAACCATCAGTCATATTTTTTTCCGCCCCTCTCCCATTTTATTTATGTGGCCACTTGGCTCTGATTTATTGCCTGATATTTATGAAAGATCTTCTCTTGGGAACCTGAGACGACATCATACTTCATTTTGATCCGAGAGAAGGATCGCTGGGAAGGAAATATAACGGGCAGTCGATATTCACCGCGAAGTAGTTACGTATTTGAATGGTTCATTAGACTCGTTTCAATCTGCCGTTTCCCTTACCCAGAAATGAGCGTCTGTTTGTGATGATATCTCAGAGTGGAAAATATAGTTCTTACAATTTTTTTAATAGAGGGTTTTAGATTTTTAAAACTGTAGGAAGCACCATCTTTGAGGATAACACAAGACCCATTTCCTCAGTGCAATGGAACATTTTGTATAATAAACCAAGATTTACAATCACGAAAAAGTCTTTTATCTTATTCTCCCCTTCAAAGAACCTGATTGTTTTTCACAGTCTTCAATATAAACTATAGCAAGGGAATCTCTCGTTAAACGAAGTTTTTTTATATAGTTAAATCTGCATACACTGGTAAGGATGTGACAAATGCAGGAATAATGTTGATCGAAAGCAGTACTTGAATCTTACCGTAAAGAAACTAAATCACAGTACTCTAAATAATATTATAATTGCCTCTTTGTTGGCCACAGGACACATTACTGAGACAAATTCGACTGCATCTGGTTTGAAAGTTCTCGGTTAATTCTACCCAGAAGCTGACTTAACACTGAAATACATTTGAAAGTGTAAATGCCAGCGAGCTTAGCTTACTTTGATAGATCTCAAATTAAAGAAAATAAGGAACTGAAATCTCACCATTTGTTAATGCAAACACCATCTTCCTAGACAGTCGTGTTGTATTAACTGTCGAATGACTTAAGATATTCTGACGTCTACATCTACCAGGCTGTTGAATAAAATGATTATAAAATGAGTAATTACTGCAAACATTTTCTCTATTTGAAACAATAAAGGAGAAAACGCAGATTACATAAACTCGAAACGTGCTGCATCATTTTTTGAAATCGACAAGCCTCGCTTGCATCAATATGAACCATCGCTTGCATCAACATGAACCAGACTTAAAACCTAACGCATCCCTTCTTCTCCTGAGGAAAAAAACATCTAATATCGGGAGACTCTAAGGCAGGAGAGTCACGTCTTCCTCAAGCTATACTGATTGGCTTTATGAGTCGGGCCGACAGGAATCCGACGATGAGAGAGCAGCATTTTTCTCCTGACAGGAATTCAATCTAGATGCAAATAACAGTCGGAAAATGCAACGGCGCGAAGTCCAAGGAACTTTCGCGTGCAGGAAATAAACTTCTCTCCATTCAGCAGGAGAGATATTGCCATTTGATACAAAAAAAAAGGAAGAGGAAAAACGAACTTTGGATTTTATCGTAGAGATAGGAACACACACACTTAAATGAACAACATATTCTTTGGAAACTTGAATTTAAAGTCAATGGCGCCTGTGGTGGGCTTGTTCCTTATGAATAGGGTTCCTCTTCTGCATAATAATAACAATAATAATAATGTGCCAGTATTTCTGTTTGAGGACAAAATATACATCAAATCAGATTAAAGATTGCATGCTGCATACGCAAAAGGGTTTTCAATCAAAAGAAAAAAAAAAAACGAATTTGAAGTGGAGAGAAAGCCCACACTTTCTACTCAATATTTTCTGTTCAGGGAAAAAATATACATCAAATCTTATTAATGTTTATATGCTGTAATGCAGAGAAGCCCCTATGAAAAAATACTACCCTGGAAGTTACCGTGAAGAGAGGAAGCATAAGCATTCTTTTACAATATTTTCAGATAAGGAACAAAATATGAATCAAACCAGTTTAATGATTACATGCCATAATATAGTGCCCTTTATAAAAAAAAAAACTACTTTGGAATTTTGAGTGGAGAGAGGAAACACACACACATTCTATTACAATATTTCCTGTTCGGGAACAAAATATACTTTGAGGCAGGTTTATGATTATTTGCTGTCGTACGGAGAAGGATCCTCTGGAATTTGACGTGGAGAGAGAAAGCACATACACATTCTATTACAATACTTCCTATTTGGAGACAAAATATACTTTCATACGCTGCAATGCAGAGAAGGGCCCTCTTTCAAAAATATAAATAAAAACTACTCTGGAATTTATCATGGAGAGAGGAAGCATAAGCATTTTATTACTACATTTGCCGTTAGAGAACAAAATATATATCAAATCAAGTTGATGATTTTATGACGTAAAACAGAGAAGGACCCTCTATGAAAAGATAAACTCTGGAGTTGATCGTGGAGAGCGGAAGCACACACATTCTATCGCAATGTTCTCTGTTTGGGGGCAAAATATACCTCAAATCAGATGAATGATCTGGTGCTGTAATAGACAGAAAGGTGTCCTAAAAACAAACAAGTAAAAAATGCGCCGAAGTTTCTTCGGCGCAATCGAGTTTTCTGTACAACGTATAATGCTGTATGAAACTCTCAGCAACGGCCCATGAAACTCTCAGCCGCGGCCCACGAAACTTTCAGCCACGGCCCGGTGGTGGCCTGTATTGTTGGCACCTACAGCGATGCCAAACACACGATCATGGCTGACTTTAACCTTAAATAAAATAAAAACTACTGAGGCTAGAGGGCTGCAATTTGGTTGCTTGATGATTGGAGGATGGATGATCAACACACCAATTTGCAGCCCTCTAGCCTTAGTAGTTTTTAAGATCTGAGGGCGGACAGAAAAAGTGCGGACGGACAGATAAACAACCATCTCAATAGAACACTAAACTTGCATTTTTTCGAAGAGAGATGAACCACACCCAGTCTATTCAAATATTTCTATTTAAGGGAAAATATACCTCAGTTCAGCTTGCTGATTTGGTGCCATAACAGACAGAAATTAGAAATACTGAGGTTTAATAAAAAAAATAAATCAGGAATTTATCAAGGAGGGAAGAAACACACCCATTCTTTTCCTCTATATTCTAGTAGGCATATAGTACCTATTTCATGGATATACTCGTAAGGACGTGTTTAAAATAATATCCGAAGCTTTGTTTCATTAAGATTCTGTCACATGTAGGAACCTACAGTAAAATGATATAGTCCCTGGGACAAAGTGATTCACTATAAAAGATTATTTGTAGAAGTCGAACTTTATTTTTCGAACTTTCTCCGAAAACCGATTTTTTTTTATTCCTGTATATTCTTAAATGCTTTGTCATGATCTATTTCAATTTTAAAATTCATATACAGTAGCATGAAACTCAAAAAAAAAAAAATCGAAATGAAAATATTATTCTGGAATTATGAAAAGGGGACAAAACACACAAAAAATCTAGCTCCAATTAGTCTTGTTCGAAAACAGCAAATCTTCGTCGAAAAAGGCTTAAGTTGAACTGTAAGGAGAAACTGCCCAGGTAGTTCACGGGCTTCCTTTGTAATAATTCCCTATTCTCTCTCTCTCTCTCTCTCTCTCTCTCTCTCTCTCTCTCTCTCTCTCTCTCTCTCTCTCTTCTCTCTCTCTCTCTCGGTAATATATGGGCTAAAACTCCATTTTACGATATTCATCCCTGCAGAATTGATCAAGGAGAGTTAGTTTTGCAATAAGGCCAGATTGATTCGATGATCAGAAACCATGTTATTTGATAGATTTGGTGTAAATTCATAAATGAAAATAATTCATTGTATATCAGTGGTTTTAGATATATGGGTAGACAAACTGTCGTTCTAAAAATATGACCAAATACCATATTGGGTGATGAATTTTTGGTAAATAATTAATACTGATTAATTGCAGATCAGTGATCTTATCTATATAGGTATTTAGACAAACTGTTGTTCCTTAAATGGCTTACTCTCTATTTTTGCAGTTATGAAGTGTCATCTCCAGAATCTGTCATTATTATTATTATTATTATTATTATTATTATTATTATTATTATTATTATTATTATTATTATTGTATTCCACGTTTCTTTTTATTATATTGGTGTTTTTCCATTTTTATTACATTTTTATCATTGCAGAGTTGTGCAATTTTCAATTCTCGTATTTAGCCTTCTGGCCCTGACCTATGTAACCACCTAAGGTCCCTAGCTGGAAATTAATCGTCTGCAATCTGTATTTTCAACTGTTATCATTTCTAATAATTTTTTTACTATTATTCTCCATATAATTGCTGTCATTACCATTATTATGAATTCTACTTTTTATACTTCTTCAGCAACTGTGAGGTTTCTGCTGATTATTAATTTTATTATCATGTTATCTTATGTACCTAGATTGTGTGTATTGTATTTGTATATTCCATGTATATGGCCCTGAGCTGCAATAAAGATTATTATTATTATTATTATTATTATTATTATTATTATTATTATTATTATTATTATTATTATTATTATTATTATTATTAACCAAACAATAAGAAATATTGATATAAAGCATACTAGATCAACGCCCATCACAACCAAGACAGTTAACCAAAGAAGATTAAGCTCTTCAATAATTTAATCATGAATTCTAATTATACAGATGAGGTTCACGCTTCTAGTATAAATGAAAAATAAGCTAACCAAGGGAAGGAAACTTGAAAAAAGACCATTATTTATTAGGAAGAAAACAAAAAACAAACCTGATTACGAACGATAAAACCCCAAACAGGAAACCTTAGTATGCACTCTGTTCTTTTCCAAATTTCTCAATGGTTTGCTGGAAATAGGTGCATGAACACTTGAGAAAATCCATCACAGAACTTATTACGCAATTCTGTAACATCTGAGGAAGAGCTGTTTTTAATCATATCATTCAGCACCACATTCGACGCCCAAAGACAGAGGAGGTTTAGGTCTTATGGGAAAAATTAGCACCACATTCGACGGCAAAAGACATACAAGAGGTTTAGGTCTTATGGGAAAAATTAGCACCACATTAGACGACCAAAGACATATGAGAGGTAATGTCTTATGGGAAAAATTAACACCACATTAGAAGACCAAAGACAGAGAAGAGGTAATGTTTTATGGGAAAAATAAGCATCACATTCGACGGCTGAAGACATGGAGGAGGTTTAGAGCTTATGGAAAAAATTAGCACCACATTAGAAGACCAAAGCCATAAAAGAGGCAATGCCTTATAGGAAATATTAACACCACATTAGACGATCAAAAACATAGAAGAGGTAATGTCTTATAGGAAAAATTAACACCACATTAGAAGACCAAAGCCATAAAAGAGGTAATGCCTTAGAGGAAAAATTAACACCACATTAGAAGACCAAAGACATAGAAGAGGTAATGTCTTATGGGAAAAATTAGCACCACATTAGGTGACCAAAGACATAAAATTAGCACCGCATTAGGCGACCAAAGACATAAAATTAGCACCACATTAGGCGACCAAAGACAAAATTAACACCACATTAGACGACCAAAGACATAAAATTAGCACCATACTAGACGACCAAAGATATAAAATTAGCACCACATTAGGTGCCCAAAGACATAGAAGAGGTTTAGGTCTTATCGGAAAAATTAGCACCACATTCGACGACCAAAGACGTATAAGAGGTTATGTCTTATGGGAAAAATTAGTACCACATCTGACGACCAAAGACACAGAAGAGGTTATGTCTTATGGGAAAAATTAACACCACATTAGAAGACCAAAGACATAAAAGAGGTAATGCCTTAAGGGAAAAATTAACACCACATTCGACGGCCAAAGATATAGAAGAGGTTTTGTCTCATGAGAAAAATTAACACCACATTAGACGTCCAAAGACACAGAAGAGGTTACGACTTATGGGGAAAATTAACACCACATTAGAAGACCAAAGACATAAAAGAGGTTTTGTCTTATGAGAAAAATTAACACCACATTAGACGACCAAAGACACAGAAGAGGTTTTGTCTTCTGGGAAAAATTAACACCAAATTAGAAGACCAAAGACATAGAAGAGGTTTAGGTCTTAGCGGAAAAATTAGCACCACATTAGACGACCAAAGACATAGGAGAGGTCACGTCTTATGGAAAAAATTAACACCAAATTAGAAGACCAAAGACATAGAAGAGGTTATGTCTTATGGGAAAAATTGGCACCACATTAGACGACCAAAGACATAAAATTAGCACCACATTAGATGACCAAAGACATAGGAGAGGTCATGTCTTATGGGAAAAATTAACACCACATTAGATGACCAAAGACATAAAATTAGCACCACATTAGACGACCAAAGACATGGAAGAGGTTATGTCTTATGGGAAAAATTAGCACCACATTAGACGACCAAAGACATAAAATTAGCACCACATTAGACGACCAAAGACATGGAAGAGGTTATGTCTTATGGGAAAAATTAGCACCACATTAGACGACCAAAGACATAAAATTAGCACCACATTAGACGACCAAAGACATGGAAGAGGTTATGTCTTATGGGAAAAATTAACACCACATTATAAACCAAAGACAAATCTGAGACGCACTTTACGCTTGCAAAACAATGTGATTCGACCAACGTGCCGCATAGAAGGTGACACGGTTTTTAAACAAAATGACGCCAAAGCTAATTGAATAATAGATCATTAAATGGGTGGTATGGGTGGGAAACCCGTGAATTTTAGGTTACTAGGAAAACTACAATGGCTTTTTAAAAAGTCACAAAGTGACTTGTTACTTGATCTTTGTTTTGCTACGTGGGAAAGTGTTCTTTCCATTTGGTAAAATCGTGTGCAATAGCAAGTAAAACCTACAAATATTCAGAAGTCCTCAAGCAACATTTTAAAAGCTGCTTTAGCTACCCCTTCTTTTATCATCAGTCAATTTGAAGTTTTGTTAAGTCTGGAAATTTTCAAATCTACTCCATGAAGGAATCGTGGAAAGCAAAGCATACAAATTTAATATATCTCTGCTTCATGTTGTGCATTTGCCATAAAAACACTATATGTATATATATGTATATGTATATATGTATATATATATTATATATATATATATATATATATATACATATACATATATATATATATATGGATAATACACATATACATATACACCATGTCCCCCGAAGCAAGAATAAGGTTGAAAATGTCATATATCTACTTCGTTTAGTCCATTTGGGATTAAAAATAAACATATGAAAAATCTACATACCATATTCCCCATAAAAAATCTACCAATATTGTTGCTCCCAATTTCAAAAGAAATCCTGAATACAAGAGTCCCACAATATCCCATGACATAGGTTTATAACATCAGTGAACTAGTTTTCAGAACAACGAAAGCCAACGTGAACTCTCCAATATGCCGAACGGCTTCGTATAAACAACACCAAAATATTGTTCCACCAGTTCCAGGATAAACATAAAGAAAAAGGGAGTTTTCCCGGTCCAACAATGCCCTTAATCCTATATTCTGGGTATGTCAAGCAAAAATGGTGTATTTGTACAATACAGTGACGCCATGACAATCTGTGCGATTCCCTCTAACCTCATTTTTGGTTGTATTTTTCGGATAATCCGTAATATTTTCATGTATATATGTATATATGATATATATATATAAATATGTATACATATTTATACACATATATATATACAGTATATATATATATATATATATATATATATATATATATATATATATATATATATATACACGAGGTATGTTCAATAAGTAATGAGAAAATGTCAGGAGAGACACTATTTATTTTCATAAGCTTACACAACTTTGTTTCCTTCAAAATAATTGCCTCTCGCAGCTACACACTTCTGCATGCGTCTCTCCCAATCCTGGAAGACCTCCTCAAAGTCCTTTTTCAGTAGTCCCTTCAGGTAACTTTCCGATGCCACTTTCAGCTCCTCTGCTGACTGGAATCTGGTTCCCCTGAGGCTGTCTTTCATGCGTGGGAACAGGAAGAAGTCGCAAGGGGCTAGGTCAGGGCTGTAGGATGGGTGTTGTACCACTTTCATTCCCCTGTCGGCCATCCAGGTGGTCACCAGCTTTGACTTGTGGCATGGGGCATTGTCCTGGTGGAACCACCACTGACCACTCCTCCACTCCTCTTCGGTCAGAACTGTCTCTACTGTGCCAATAGTAATCCCAACAGCTTCAGATATCATCCCTCACAGATATTCGACAGTCTTGCATCACTAACCTTTGCACTTCCTCAATGTTTTTCCTCCTTGCATGCACTTTTCGGTGCTCAAGATCTGGGTTCACCTCAACCTGTTCATTTTCGTTAGAAAATCTGTTAAACCACCGATAAAAACTTGCGTGGCTCATCTGTTCATCCCCATAGTCCTCCTTTAACATTTCCATAAGCTTCTTGTTTGGTTTTCTTAAGTTTAACACAAACTTGATGGCGTAACGTTGCTCCATGTTTCCCTGCATTTTGACAAGTGTTCACAGATCGGCAAACCGGATCAGACTGGTTCCACCACGTTCACCGCTGCACTCAGACCCACAAATATAGAAAGTTGCCAGTTTGTCATTCTATAGAATATATGTATGTGTACTTCACCATGAAGTAGTATTTTGATCAAATCATATTTAGTGTCTCGCCTGACATTTTCTCATTACTTATTGAACATACCGTGTATGTATATATATATATATATATATATATATATATATATATATATATATATATATATATATTATATATATATATATATATATACAATCATGAAGCTACAAATGTCGCTTAATTCGCGACCCGACAGCACCAATCCATTTATCACTTATAAATTCCCCTTCGGTGATAATTCTCCATCGGAGATATTCCCGAGGTAGCGGGAATTTGATATTAAGCGACATTTGTAGCTTCATGATTGTATATAAATCACGGTGTG
>JANJGK010008082.1:0-20000 GCA_039081455.1 Macrobrachium rosenbergii
TTGGTTGAACTCTCTTCACGAACAGTATTTGTTCGAGAAGCCTCGTCAAAGGAAAAGGTGTTTGCCCCACCTGTTCTCCAGGATTAGGAGACTTGAGGTGAGGACTGCAGAACGTGGAGAAGGACGTTTTTCGAACAGGACAGAATTTTGTTCTTTTTCTTCTTGCTTCGCTGATTCACTTGCTTGAACGACAACATTTTCCCTTTGTTTTTAATACCAATTTTTCAATGTCACTGGCTTGCTGAACTGAAAGTCTCAATACCTAATACATACGGAAATGCTAACTGAGGCCTTAAACCTTTTCCCCAGTACCAACTAGGATCTTTTAGGTTTTTCCTTTTTTGAGTAATAATAATTGGTGATGATTTTAAACACAATCAAGCTAGTTAGTAAATACATAAATGTGTGAGGATCTCAGCAAACGGCTTGCTCGAGCTACCTTTGTTGAGAATGCCAGTGCAGGATAATTAACATTTTGGGTAACAGGTTAAAACTCCGTAAAAGTGTCTGCGTAATGGCGTATTTTATGAATTGATATGCATGCTATTGCTAAATTGCCTTGGAGTAGGAAAATGTACTGACAGAACTGACCCGTAAAAATTGTCTCTAGTTGATTTGTCCTATTTGCACACTTTTGAACGAGGTCCCAGAGCACAGCGTTAAAGTTCTCGACGACTTGCCTTGTAATTAGAAGGATTCAAAAGTGTAATAAATTTCCATTTGAATGTGTTTACATAACTGAAGTTGGGACCTTAAGGTACATTGATCCCTTAGGTTAATGAAGGGAACCCGTGAGAGGTTTCTTCGACTACAGGCACTGAAGGGACTGGAAACTCAATGCTTTCTCTTCGGTGAAAACAAGAGATGGAAAGACGAAAGAATATTAAAAAAATATATATATATATTTAATGACTGTTTGATTATTAGTATTTGGTAAGGGCAACGTGAAAAGAGAAAACAGTCGAAGGGAAGAATCCCAAAGCCTGTGACTTGCATGAGAGGAGAACCTGTTACCGAACAGAGCCATGAAAATATAAGTACATTTTCTTTGGAAGCGTGGGCCAGTGTGACTGAGTGTGTGAGACAGGTGGTTTTGAAGTTTATTTCCAGCTTCTTGCTGATCCATTCTTTTGATTCTAATGTGAAGTCTTGACAAATCAGACTTACCTCTCAGCGTAAAGCTAGTCAGGCTATTTTAGTATATCTGCAGAATAGCAAACGACAGTTTTCCATAAAACAGACTAAATGTTCTGTTACTGAACTAGGCTTAAATAGACACTTGTAAATTGTAACTCCCTGGACGAAACTGATAAGATGTTAATATGTATTCTTTCCAACATGTCTATAACTGGATTATAAGCAGCAATTCTCAGACCTAGTGAGCTCAGTCACTTGCAGTGGGCATCTGAAAATCACAACTGTATTTCCACGTACACGTGTAAAAAGACTGGGATTTTGTGGGTAAAGACGTGCTTATTTGTATTCTAACCTGAGCAATATTCATTAGTTTATCAGGTTTTCGGTGTCCATGCCATGTCTGGATGATCAAACAAGTTACTCTGACATCAGAAAATACTAATCCAAGTGCTGTATTTCGACCTTTCTCTCCGAAGAATAAGGTTATATGGGGCCTTTCAAGCAAATTTATAAATGCAGTATGAGGTTTATTTGTTAACAAACCCAGCCTTACAAAAGAACGTGGGGAGGAATGAATTTGTCAGATGAGAAGTCGAAGATTTTAAGAAAAAAAAAAAACAGGTCCGATTTTGTCATTGAAATGAGAAATTATTTTTATTATCCACCTGTTTAACCTGTTTAAAGTCAACACGCACATTCATTTCAGGAACAGAACGAAGACGATGAGAAGACAATTACCTTCCCTGCTGCAGCAGAAGCGGAGTCGTGTGTATTGTTGAAGGATTGCTGCGTCAGGGGTCCTTTTGTTCTCTATAAGTCAGCAGTTGCAGTGCCTCACTCCAGGATAGATATTTGCATTTACGCTCTCTCTCTCTCTCTCTCTCTCTCTCTCTCTCTCTCTCTCCGGTGATGATGTATTTGCCCCACAGATACTGCTATTTTACATATTTTGCATCAACGACCAAGCGAGGACATGTAAAACTTCAACCAACCTTTCGTTCTGGCATCTCCCTCCATCCCAAGCAAAATATCATCTTTTTCATCCTTATGGTAAAATTATCTACACAACGTGAATTTCGCCCACACAGAACTAACGCCTCCGGTCATTAGTGCAAATTTTAACGGGTAACTTTGGCTATAGGATGATTGGGACGGAGAATTTTGCATAACTTCAGAAATGCTAAACATCCCCAAACTCTCTTCAGCGGAAGGGAATACCTCACATGAATAGATGTGATGCTGGGATGTTCATTTTTCCTAGATCCACCTATAAATTAAGGATAAATGTGAGGGAGATTAAGGTTATGAGGGTAAATGGGAGTAAATATAACGGATGTTGGCAGTATGAAAATAAACGCGAGAGAGTGAGTAAAAAAAGAAAGGCAGCAGGTTGTGTACAAGAGATTTGGAAGATTTCATTTAACTTGTATGAAGGGATTGTTTAGTCAAATCTCCTTTATGAAAGTGAAGTGAAAATATGCCAGAAAGAAAAAGGCTGAAGTTCTTGAGAAGACCTGTGGACAAAGAAGAATTTGAATGTCGAAATTGCAAGACCTATAGAAGGAGTTGTAAAAGGGGTAGCTTTGGTGAAAAAATACAGCAGAGTACTTTATTATGGTCCTTCATATGGAAATACTACACGGCGGTAGGGTGTTAAAAAATGTATAGAGCAAAACTGCCTTAAGGGAAGGGTAGGGGAAGCCTCGAATGGGTTGGGTAGATGGAGTGAGGGCTACTGGAAAGGAAGGTTGTTCCGTTGGTTTAGATTCAGCTGCCATACCTAAGGCGGATCCTAGGGAAGGTAATGTACGGAAACAGAGTAGAAGGGCTGTTCGAACCTTCAGAGGCACAGGGAAGACAAGATCTTAATACGCAGGATGCAGGAGAGTGCGTGTAGGATGGACCTCCTTCACTAAATGTAAGACCGCAGTCAATCCTCATTTGATGACCTTTGCAACAAACGCTGTCAAATTCCCTGCAAAACACAAACAAACTGCTTTTGGCGACTAAATACTCGAATTTATACAGTAAACTGACATCACGACGTTTACTCCAATTGACACTGAAAAATATCGCTACATTTGCTAAATGGTTTTTGTTGTCATAACATCTTATCCTAATTAACAATATTCATAGTCCAATCATCCAAGAAAACATAATAATTCTCATTGCAATGATAAGATATGACACAAAAGTTTGCAGCGAAGAAAAGGACTCAAGAAAGTATAAGAACGCATGAATGCCTCATTGTAGCCACCTCCTGCATTTCTTCCCGAGATAAGAATTTGTCAATAATAAAAATAGCTGGGCGAAAGTGAAAGGGTTCCACTTCATTCTGAAGGTTCACCAATCCTTTGCACCTAAATGCTCAACATAAAACTTTAGTGCAAGTTCGTGCTGTTTATCGTTGATACAAATTCTTTTAATGATGAAGAACCATTCTGTATAAAAGCTTCATTCTGTCTGTCTGCCTGTCTGTCAGTCTCCTGTTTTCTTCAAGTGAAGAGTTGAATGAAGTCTCCCGAAGACATCGCACATCACCTGATGAACGACAGTTGTGCAGTATGACCATCAATCCGGAGAGCTCTGTCATGGGAGCATCTAAGATTTCCATCGGTAAAAATGGAAAAGAACCGAAAATAATGAAGATATAAAATGATACAATACCTTCATTATAAAAAGCAACTAATAGAGAATTGGCTGTTCAAATACGATGAGCGAATAAATAAGCGAAAAGGAGAGGAAATGCCACTGTGCTTGAGTGAACCCTGGGGCAACCTTCATCAATCCCGAGGCTGCAACATCAAACCAAAGGGAAGAAGACTTCACCTCCTAATCTGCTGGGCAGTGACGCTGCTCTTGCTACGGAGCTTCAGTGCTTTCTTTCGTGACTCTGCGACAGGAGCAAAGTCTCTCTCTCTCTCTCTCTCTCTCTCTCTCTCTCTCTCTCTCTCTCTCTCTCTCTCTCTGGACAGCTTTTGGGTTTCTTGTCGGTGGGGGTGGGGGACTTGTTTTCCGTCGCCTCTAAAGGGAAGAGGATTTATTATTTTCTTGTGAGAGTTGCAATGGCTTCGATACTTTAGTTAATGTCAGGAATTTATATGCATATGGTTTTATTATCGTAAATAAATAATCCCCAATATACAGTTAAGGTATTTCCGATGTTACATCAAGTTCTCGTTTATTTCGTAATTCGAAATTCTAAAAATATGTTATATAAAGTTAGTCACAAATAGTGCCATTATATATATATATATATATATATATATATATATATATATATATATATATATATATATAGATAGATATAGATATACATATATACATACTGTACATATATATGTTTATATATAATATATATATGGCTCACACATGTACTCTTACAGTGTTCTAGGAAGTTAAAAATGCCCATAAAACCCCAGTTTACATGACAAAACTATGTATTTCGAATAACAAATGTTTATATTCTTGAACACAAGTGAATTTGCGAAGTTGATATATGACAAAATTATTTATATGGCACATACAGGTGTGCCAATACGACGCTGGTGGTAAGTAGACTTACAATGTGGACAGGCAAAGTGGACTTACAATATTTGGATAGATCAGATAATAAACCATTAAACTCCGGAAATGAAAGAAAAAAAAATGCAAGTATATTTGATGGTCAACAGGTCACTGACAATACCGGAAAATTACTGGAGAGTGAGCCCGCATCTTCGGTGGGCAGGAAATAAGATTACAGAACTTTGAAAGTGCCTGAACATTAGAATCGAGGAAAACAGACTTGCGTTTCTGTTCTCTTAGCTTCGGGTTTTACCCGTACCAGGCTATCCTGCTCAAGGTTAACTAGCGGTTCCTTTGCCATTTATGGTTATTATATCTTCAAATACAACAGTGATAACGATACTACTTTTATAAAAGTTTCAGCAGACAATGTATGATGCGAATTGCTGTATCCAATCAAAAAAAGGCTTTTGTCAAAGGACTTGTTGAAAATTAGCTCTATAAAGTTGAAAAATTAAGGAAAAATAGTGAAACTTGTGGCCGGTAAGTGAGACTCAAAAACAACAGGCTGGAGCTACAGGGAGAAAGAAAAACTCAAGTGGAAGCGATAGGGAAAGGGTTGGCGAAACTGTAAGAACTTATCCTGACGACGATCAAGAATCAAATTACTGTGAAGCAGAGACAAAGATATTGAATGTTGCCATTTTGTGTCATATCAGAAAAACGAGACTTGTTGAAGTGTGAGTTTGAAACCAGAGGCACCTCACGGGATATTGATGAAACAGAATGATCAGTATTTAAAATGACGAAAGAAAATGAGCAAGCAAAGGAAGGAGTCTCACCTCAAAACCCACAGGACACCTGAGGCAGTCGTAGACTCTCTCAGAAGTGGTAAATGAAAGAAAGTCACTGATACAAATAAAAAGGAATTAAATAAAGAGTAAAATGGTGGCGAATATGGTTCCAAAGTAAAAAAAAAAAAAAAAAAAAATATTCAGAGAAATGTTGGCAATTCGTGAAAATTCAGTGAAACTCGCGAACCATTGAGATGGAATTTTTTTTTTTATATAGTTTTGACAAAACTAAACTTACAGGTCATTTGAAATAAGGAAGAGATAAACATTACGGCTTCTGCAAAATGGAGAAAGTTCCCAAAAAGCATAATACCAAATGTCACTGGGGTTAACCAACTAACGAACAGAATATCATTATATATATATATATATATATATATATATATATATATATATATATATATATATATATATATTATATATATATATATATATATATATATATATATATATATATATATATATATATATATATATATATATATACTCGATATATATATATATATATATATATATATATATATATATATATATATATATATATATATATATATATATATATATATATATATATATATATATATATATCATAGTCAAGCACCTTGTCTCAAGGATAAGAAACCAAAGTTGTAAAATTTAACATCAATAGGACACTCTTCGTACAGGAGAATTTCCTTGAGAAAATATGGGAAGACCACTGTTTCAAGCAGTGCTCTTCAAATCAGAAAAAGTTTATGGTCCGCCAGGATTCATACATAATAGGTAGCAAATCATATCAGAAGTACAAAAGAAAAGCATGAATAGAAAAAAGACTCATGAGCATTTAATTAGTGAGAAACAGAAACCAGGGAAAGGACAAAATTGAGATCATTATGGCACAGTAATAAAGTATTAAAAATATAAATACACGTAGGAGCATGGACGAGTATATAATAAAAGGAATCATGAAGAAACCATTCCTTAGCAAAGGCTCCGAATACACGGAACGCAGACTATTCAGTAGGTTGTCTCAATAACAAAAGCAAATGTTAAAGATGCAACAAATGACGTATATATTCAAAAGCAATTAAGATCAAAACAAATAAGCCACTGAAGAAAACTAGTAACTATAAATGTCAAATAAATGGTATGTGACAGGTGACCCAATAACATCTGATAACCAGTGAAAATAGTGTTGGAGTTGATGGACAGACTGAAGAAAACAGTGATTGGAGGTTAATAAAAACATAAGAAGTGGGTGCAGGCTCCAGTGTAGCCACATTTCCACACCAATGACTTCCACGCTTGCCTATATGCTTTCCTTTACTGTCCAAAGATCATTTGCTGTAAACATGTTAGCCGGAAAACCTAAATGTTTATCATTACATGGGTTTCTTGACATGCTATGGGATAAACTGATGATGGGACTATTATATACTGTAGATCTAAGCATTAAATGCATTTACAATATCACTTTGCAAAGAACTTCCCTTATCAAGTTAATCACAATCATTTTTTACATTTAGTAAAACAATTCTAAGTAGATTTAAGTTACCTCAATTAGATGGAAACCTAAAGCTGTCACTCTGGTATCGTCTGCGTTCTGTATCATTCAAGACATCACTCGATCGATTTCTGTTTCATAAATTGTCGCGGAAACAACCATTCTCTGAGTGTTCTTTATGAAAGTCACTGTTATATGAACATATATATAAATACTAAAACAACCGAAAATAAAGGTAAATGAATCACATGGTATAAAAAAATAATATATCTGACCACAATAAACCCCTAAAATGAGTGTGGAAATTTTTTCCACACTTTGTGTGGCAGACCGTAAAATGAAGACGCCACTTCTGCACTCAATCATCTTGTGCATGAAAACTTCCACACCGGAGGCCACATTTCTACGTTTCGGCAACACTGGGTGCAGCTAATGACCTTCAGTGCATCACATGAGGAATACTGATGACACTAAGTCCCTACTAAGCTTTCTCCCATAAAGATCATGAAATAATATTATTAGCACAGGCTCTTCAGAGCTCAGCACTCTAAATATATAATGGTAACTTCTCAAGTAAACAAATAAGTGAAAATAATGTGAGTGCACTCGGATATGGTTTATCCTTCTTTATATCGAACAGACCCTCTGCTTTAACGATTGCGTCGTCCCTATGTATATTTGAAAAATATTGTGATCTTCCTCAAAATCATGTTGACATAATTAAAGGTATTGTTTAGGAAACTGCGAATGTTAGGCATGAAAATAATTTCCGTGCTCGCTATAAGAAAAGTTTGACAGATCTTAAAAAAGACAATACAATCCACATCACAAAAGCTGATAAGTCGAATAGTATTGTAATTTTAGATAAATCTGACTGCATATCACGTATGCAAGCCCTACTGGATGATGATACGACTCACAAAAAACTAACAAAAAATCCCCCTTGATCAAGTCATAAAAAATTTCAATAGCACACTGAAAAAAATCCGTAAAGATAGAAAAGAACTAAAAAGTCAGTTGTCCGTAAAATTTCCCTCGTTACCTTACTTGTACGGATTAGTAAAAACACACAAAGAAAATAATACTATGCGGCCAATTATCGGTACTGTTGGCTCAGTATCATATAAACTTTCGAAATATATTACCAAGCTCTTGTCCCCATTACTTGGAACTATCTCAAATTCTCACATATATAACTGTCTACAGTTAGTTGATAAATTAAACAAAATCACTTTTTGCCCCACTGATAGATTCGTTAGTTTTGATGTTTGTTCTCTTTTTACTAAACTCCCTAAAGATTCTATTTTAGAGCATCTTAGTAATGAACTAATCCACCATGAATTACCTCTACCTGTACATCATATTTCACTCACTAGGCTGTGCATTTGTGATTGCAAGTTCATATTCAGTGGTGAATTTCACCAACAAATATTTGGTATGGCAATGGGCAACCCTCTATCCCTACTCCTCTCAAACTAGTATATGGAATTCTCTGAAAAATTATATTTACCTAATATCATTTATACTCCTTCAAAGTGGTAGAGATATGTTGACGATATTTTCGCTGTTTTCCCTGCTGGTGTTGATGTCAATGATTTACCTCTAATTTGAATAACCAGCTACCATCTATTAAGTTTACTTTAGAATTAGAAAAAAGACAGTTGCCTCCCTTTCTTAGATGTTTTAATGCATAGAGAACCATTTCAATGCAAATTAAGTATTTATAGGAAACCAACCAACTTAACTAACGTCCATTTTACTCAGGCCATCACCTTAATATTAAAATATAAATTTTTTCTTCTGTGTTTTTATGAGCTTTGCGCATTGTCAGTCCCCAGTATTTGGATCAAGAAATGGAATACATAAGAAAAATAGGGACAGATTTATGTTATCCTTCACATATACTAGATATTTGTTATAATAAAGCCCACGAAAAGTTTTTAGTGAAAGTAACATGGAGAAAGAAACCCCTAAGAACATTCTTAGCTTGCCTTATCTTAGTGGTTTTGAAAACAAAATCATTGTTAAGATCTTTTAATGTCAACCTCGTTTTTTTCCTGTAACACACTAAGAGGAAGGTCAATAAAAAATAGCCTTAAAGAAAACATCAACATAATATGTATTAAGTAACATAAGTATTCAGTCAAAACTGGACAGACATCCAATGCTATATTCATTCATTTCAGTGTAAACTCTCACACGATAAATTGGACTGAAAGTTCAGTGATTGCCAGATCGAAAGATTTCTCTTCAAGAAAACTTTTGGAATCCGCTATTATACGGCTTACTTCCAGCTATAATTTTAACCCTGGCACTGGCATGTATTATTTGGACCCCTTTATTAGAAAAATGTTCAAGAATGACCTAAAAGATAAAATCACTGACAATTATAAATTGGTAACCTTATATATATATATATATATATATATATATATATATATATATATATATATATATATATATATATATATATATATATAATTCTATGTATTCGTACGTTTGATATTTTTTTTTATTTGTAAAAATGTTCATCTTGCAAAAATTGATAATGTTTACAAAGAAAAAAGAGAATTATTGAGTTGTACTTTTATAACACTTCTAATTGTCCTGTCCCTGCTTCTGAACAGTTATTCCTAATATTTTGTAAAGTCTCTTAAATATTTAACCCTGTTTTGGCAACTCTACTAATTCTTCAATTGTGTTGGATTCAGGTATACATTTTTTCCTTTGTAATCCCCAACTGTCATTTATATGAGCTTTCTTTGTAAGTTTATTTTTGTATTTCTTCAGTCTGCTAAGTAAAGGACTACAAGTCGAAAGACCTCGCAGCACTCTATTGTTCTCTTTCCTTCATAGATTTTGTCTTTAAATATTATATATATATATATATATATATATATATATATATGTATATATATATATATATATATATATATATATATATATATATATATATATATATATATATATATATATATAATATATATATACTTCTTCGTTTTAAGGTGCTTTTATACCCATTTTTTTTTATATGGAGTAAGCACGGTGCCTTCTTTGAAGGACTTATAGATAGATAGATATGCATATAATATATATATTTGTAAATATATTACATAGATAGATAGGTAGATAGATACAGTATAGATATATATATATATATATATATATATATATATATATATATATATATATATATATATATATATATGCGTGTGTGTCCGTGTGTGTATTTAAATACATACATAAATATATATATATATATATATATATATATATATATATATATATATATATATATATATATATATATATATATATATAATTATATTCTACATTAATATGAATTAATTAGGAAAAATATACTTATTTAAAACGTGCAATTTTTAGGCGCATAGTTGCTCTATTAAACTAAAACAAAACTACTATACAGCGGCGAGGCAGAATAGTATTTTTATATATACATGCATACACATATGTGCGTATGTATGGATATATACATACATACACAAACGCACACACGTGCACACACATTATATATATATATATATATGTATGTATGTATATGTATATATATATACAGTATATATATATATATATATAATATATATATATATATATATATATATATATATATATATATATATATATATATATATATATATATATATATATATATATATATAGGGCCTCGGTGGCTCAGTCGGTTACAGCAGCAGCTTTGGACTTCGTAGAGGTCTGTGGCGCGGGTTCAAACCCGCAGCCGACTGGTCAGAGAGGCAGACACTTTGCTATCCGTGTAGACATCCCGGGATTATATATGTAATCAACGGATAGGTTTGCTTAAAAAGCAAATGGATGTTACAGACTAAATACACACACAAAACAAAGCCACTACAACACCTTCTAAAAACATAACAAACATCTCACACGTCTCGAACTTTCGCCATACCCGCGCAATAACTTCTCGCTGCTGGGAAGAAAGGGCGTTGTGTCGGGTATGATACATGAAACATACGTACCGGGGTCTAAGCGATGTCAGGCAGGGCAGCCGATCGAGACCACAGGTCTACCCCAAAGCCAAATCAAAAAGTCCTTCAAAAGAAGGCATCGTGCTTACCCCATACAAAAATGGGAATAAAAGTACGTTAAAAGAAGAAGATATATATATATATATATATATATATATATATATATATATATATATATATATATATATATAAATGTATATATATATATATATATATATATATATATATATATATATAAATGTATGTATATATATATATATATATATATATATATATATATATATATATATATATAAATGTGTGTATATATATATATATATATATATATATATATATATATATATATATATATATATATATATATATATATATATATATATATATATATATATATACGCACGCAATACGAGTCGATCTTGCTGTAAAACGTTTTGCAGAAAATGGGTCTTAGTTTTCAAAGTTTGAAAAGCCAGACTCACTTGTTTTCGATTCGAGGTACTCATTTTATCAAAGGCGATCCTTAGTTTCTGTAGATGACGTTGCAGAAACAAAATTGATAGAATAATAGCTTTTCATTTGCAACATAGGTAGGGTGATTGGGGAGCAACTTTCCAAATTGGATGAGGTGAAAATTGTTCAACTCTGCTTGACTTTGAACCAGCCTTCGGCATTCTTCTGCCAGAGATAAAACTGAAGTTTTTTCGGGATAGGCGACAATGTCGTGAAAATGAAAATTGATGAATAATAGTAAATGCTTTTATGATGAACTGAAGCAAAACCTCTTGGAACTACATACTAGCGAGTGATAAGTGAAGATGAGTGAAAAACGATGAAAAATGAATGATGCAAGAGTGATGGAAAGATTTTTCCAATATAATAAATATTTCCTTTATGGCCGTTAACGGGTTTGTTAATTTTTCCAGTAAATCAGGAGGGAAAAGGAGAACATTAATTGAAACTTCCAAATAATAATACTAATAATAATAAGACTAAACAAGACGGAGAGAATCAATAAAAAAGCTATGATTTTGTGAAAAGTTAAAGTGAATGAATAAAAAGTCACACACACAGAAAACATGGGAAAATTAAAATGCTTAACAATAAACAGGATAATAACCCATAAGAAAAAAAAGCATACATTTAAGAAATGTATGGTTCATAAAAAATAAAAACAAAATAATAATATTTTAACACTCACCAAGCCGATGCAAGGAAGAGATTCTGAAAATAAAAAAAAAGAATAATAATATTATTATTCATAGTAAAACATTTGCAATAATAATCATATTGTAATAAACTCCAGTCATTGTTAATAATGTCGGCCATTGAGTTTCCGTTATTCACTGTCTGTCTGTCTGTCTGTCTGTCTGTCTGTCTGTCTGTCTGTCTGTCTGTCTGTCTGTCTGTCTGTCTGTCTGTCTGTCTGTCGTTTATAACGGCAGTTTATGTTCCAGTGCAAAGCAGTTGACTGCAGCCAGCTGAGTATACTTCAGCTGCAATATTATACGGCGTGTCCAGGAATCCCAATGACAGATATTAGATGAATTTGGTATTTCAGCGTTAGTGCTCAAGAGAAAACTATATTACAAGAACTACATTCACCAAAAATATGTAGGTAGAGGATGAGAATGCCCTCAGAAAAATAATAAATGAAAATGTAACCCCCTACCACAGATGACTTAAGGAGCCAGACTCGTAAAAACCTATATCTCAAATCAGCTGCACAGAGAAAGTTGCTGAAAGAATGGTTGTAAACAGGCTCATATGGAAGGCAGGACCTTACACCTTAGGCTGCATGCCTACTGGGAAGGGGTTGGCACCATTAAGTGCCTCATGTATGTTTTATGTGCCATAAATGACGGAAACTCTATAGTGGTCTTGCTAGACCTTAAAAAAAGGCATATGAGTTGGCAAATGCTGCAACCATCCTTTCCTCCCTAGTCTGGAAGAAGACCAAAGGCAACCTACATGTATGGACAAAAAGCTATATGCAATTCATAGAAGCCAGAGTAAGCCCCTTCCTATTCAATATCTGAATGGAGAATCTAGCCCACCTAGAACTACTGCAGGGAGTAGAGGTCTTTATACGAGTATATGCTGATGAAGTTTGCATCATCAACACAAGCCCTTGAAGACCGTTCCACAAGATGCAAGAAGCCTTGCAGCAAATAGAAGAAAAATGCACGCAACTGGGGCTTAAGATCAACATAAACAAGATGAAGACCATGGCAATAAAGCATGGTCAAAACCCATCCAACCCTCTGCTGAAGGGAGACACCATAGACTGGGTGGACAGTTACACATAGCTGGGAGTCTGCGCTGCAAACACACTATCTCCCAAGAAAGAGATGCAGCTCCTCAAGGGTCCAAACAAGAGTGGGACTCAATGCTCTAAAGAGGATTGCACACTGCAAGAAGGAGCCACATATCATCTGCTTAGAAAGTTCTACATGCGAACCGTCAGGGCGCACATAGAACAAACAGCGCCAGTCCTGACAAGTCTCAGGAAGAATCAGCAGCAGAGGCTGGAGGCCATCCAGAACAATGCCATGAGACTAACACTGGGGGCCCCATTGTGGACGATAATATGTCTCCTGAGGGTGGAGCCATAGCTATAAACTCTCACCCACAGGATATGCCAGAGAAATGCTGCTATACTTTACAAAACTATCAGAAGCGACAGAGATGAACCAATCTAGGATAGAATACAGGCATGCATAAACCTGCATGAGGAGCTAAATCCTCCTAAAACACACGCTGGGAGTAGACTACACACCCTGAAACAACTAGATATGCGGGATGCAGTGAAAGACATGACAAAGGACATCCCACCTGAGGGATACCAAGAACTAGCTCCCTGGGTTGAAGACCCAATCCGGTATAACTTTACAGAACTACCAGCAAACAAAGCACTGTGCACAGCATCACAGATGAGGACTGTGGTAGAAGCAGCAATCAGGTTCACAGAAACTGACAACGCATATTACACGGATGGATCACAACACTGGCAATAGTAGTAGTAGTGGTCACCCAAAACTTCAAAGGAAGCTGGAGGCTGTCCAACAATGCTTCCATCCTACACGACAAACTAATAGCAATCTTCAAAGCCTTAGAAGTGCCCACCAACTCCAAAGGAACAACCCTTGCACTCAAAGCGACCAAACCAAAAGAAAATGTGACATTGATACCAGCAATCAAATCAGTGGCCAAGTCACATCAAGCTGTTGGCAGAAGGGTCATCCTCAACTGGATACCTAGTCATGAGGGAATCCAGGGAAATAAGAGGCCAGCACCCTAGCAAAAGTGCTCCCAGCTGCAGTACAGTAAGCATAAAGATACAACCATTGCTCACGAAACTAAAAGAAATTGCAAAGACATGCCTGACTTCAAGAAGAAAGTGGAGTGCGATGGCATTATTTACAAAATTAAAGAACCTCCAAGTGGTACGTGGACACCACAAATCTCAAGCTCATGACATCACAGTGTAAACTACCAGAAAACTTTCTGCCATCACACAGGCTAAGGCTAGGATATCTATGCAGCTGGCAACTGATTGGGAATGATGACAGGCCATGCCAGTACTCTGACAGAGCTGTGAAGCAGCCCCTAGCCCACTATCTACCACTGTCCAGAGACGCAGCCTCACTGAAAAGGAGCTGACATTGGCACAGATCACCAGACACATCTTGGGTGACAGAGGAACACATGGGAACTTCCTGATGTCCCAACCCCTTCCCCAGGTAAAAGGATAGAAAGTGGGACAACAAAAGCTGCTCATCTCAATGCATGAAGATTTGTTTTTTCTCCCAGGTAAAACAGTAAGTGGGACAGCAAAGGGTACTCATTTCTGTTCATGAAGTTTTATTTATTTTTTTTTTTTTTTGTTTATCAACATAGGCCACCTTTATCTCAAACACAAGCTCACTTCCTTTTCCTTCTCAGCCCTCACTGCTATAAACTTTTTTCTCCAACTGATGAGCACTGTAAGGTTCAAATGGGTTAAAACCCTGCCTGTCCCCCTCTTTCATCTTCACTAACTGCCAAAAAAAACATTGCTTTTTGTCTTTTCACAGATCAACACAGTTACGGACTGCTCCAGGAGCAAGAGCCTGAATCGGCACAAGGCTGGCTTAATCTTAAACAACAACTATAATCATCCCTGATGACATTCAAATCCTTTCCAATGGTAGAAAGACTACTGAAGCGCCGGATAATAAATGAACTTCGGGCAGCTGCTTTATAATTTGGACAGCTGCTTTATAATTTACCTGCTGAAACGAAGAGCCTTATACGCCAAATTGAGAAGGCAACATGTAAGTTCAACGGCATACAGAATGCCAATCTTTTCAACAAAGTTCGCCTCAAAGTGGGTCTCCTTTCAAGATGATATTATTATTATTATTATTATTATTATTATTATTATTATTATTATTATTATTATTATTATTATTATTTTGGTGAACCCTATTGATGTGGCACAGGACACTGACTTGAAATTCCAACTTCCCAAGAATAAGGAACTCATTTGAAAGAAATTACAGGTGATAGGAACTATAAAAAGAACAGATCAGTTGTCAGAAAACAAAGATAAATTAAACTAATAGTTATTAGATAAAAATATTACACTGTTGAAAGTACAAGGGAGAAATGTTTTAGGGTAGTAATGTATTTTACCTCAGCTTGAACTTCTGATATTTTAACTGCACAACATCCACAGGGAGACCGTTCCACTGCCCAACTGTGACAGAAGAATTTGAAATATGAACATTTTCAGCTCCAAAACGCCTTATGCCAACTTACGAATGCATTAGAACTTTGAATCAAGAAATATCATAGATGGATGCCTGTCAACATCATAAACTCTACTGAATGGAAGATATTTATTGGGGGGCTGATATTAACTCTAAGGTATTTATATACGCCTTCAATTCAAAGAGTAACATAGGAGGAACAATAATAAAAATAAAGATAAGACCGGAGAAGACATTCATAAATTTAAATATTTCTCAGACGGGTAATTTTCTTTAATTTGATGACATTATTTCGGGATGACTTTCTCTTGGCGAAGGTATGTAAACAAAATCCACTGCCAGCATTTAATCCATCATTACAGTCGTGCAGATGTAGAGAGAGAGAGAGAGAGAGAGAGAGAGAGAGAGAGAGAGAGAGAGAGAGAGAGAGAGAGTTGCATTCCAACCGCAAATTGATATGCATCCGAGAAATTCGGAGATAGTTTTGGGAAGTTGGTGCTCGTTCTTGGCATCTTCCCAGTTCGGCAACTTGGGATTCTGTGCTCCAGCATTCGCGCTGTGAATAGTTGTGGCACTGACGAATCTGCTGGAATAGTTTGCTTGACAGTTAGCTGAATAATTCTGAATTCGCTCCTGTTCCTCACACTGCAACAGGTCGCAAATGACTGATTTATATTTTTCCAGTGGGAACAATATCATTGCTAGTTGAGACTATTTTAAATCTGCGAGGTAAATTTACTCTTGAAACTAGGCAAATGATCGTTGTTAATTACGGAAGAATTGGACTAAAAGTAACTTTTCTACACACTTTTGTAGGGGCCAATGACGAGATAGGTTGAACACGGGCTGGATGACGGAAAACCTCGATGGATGGCTCAACAGATGCACTTCCTTTATATCAGATAGTAATTATCATACTGAACATAGGGATTGTATTCACAAGCCAAAACCTCATGATAATGATTACAGTAACCCCGACCAGGAATTACGCAGAAAAGACGAAGACTCGATTCCTGAAAGTACCAGTGAACAAGTAATCCTAAAGGAAAGTATTACAACAACGACAGAAGGAAGACAAATGGAAGACTGCAATGGGAGTATTGTGATCTAGAGATGGTATTATCGTCTGCTACAGCCACAAACATGTCTGCTACAAATTGTTAGTTCTAGATTCTTCTCAGACGTGTTTTTAGACGCGTTGTTCAGAAGACATCCGTTTGTTAGTGGATTTCCTTCTGTGTGGTGTAAATTGCTCCTGTGGTTTTGAAAGATTTTCTACACTCGGTTTGATATTTCCGTTTTGTCTGTAACACGACGCTCGTTTTCATCGCGTGAAATGTGACATTTCTGGTTTCATTTGGATTTTTTTTAGTTCTTTTTATATTTATGGTGACTGAAAAGGCTTTGTTGAACTTATTACATCTCGATTTTGTTTAGCAAATGCTTCTTGCACATAAATGCAAACACGCTCATCCTAACAAGCGCAAGCATACACACACACACGCACACACACCACACACACACACACATATATGTATATATATATATATATATATATATATATATATATATATATATATATACATATATATAATATATATATAAATATATCTATATATACATATACATCTATACATACATCAGAGTTGAAGGCGGTTGCTTTAAACCAGACGAATAACAGCGAATTTGGGAAGAAGGAAAAATCCTTTTTTCCCTTTCATTCTACTTTATTTGGCTGACGTTTCAGGACCATCTGTCCAATTTTTAAAGCTATAAATTGAAGAATAAAAGTTAAAAACAGACTCAGGCTTAAAAATTGAGGTTTTTCATAAAATAACAAAAGTGTAAAAGGAAAAATAATGAAAAGGATCGAAGTTTACCGAGTAGTACCGAGGGTAAAAACCGAGTGACACTCAGGGCCCGCTTGGTCCCAACAGAAACTCACGAGAGGTGCAGAGGTGTTGACGTGGTCTGAGCATTCAACTGAGGAACTAGTTCTTGAATGAAGAACGACTCCAGTATCGACAGTTAATGGTAGCATGATCTCTAACGCATGAGAATTCGGGGGTTGATCTTTTCACACCCGTTCGATAACTTACGCCACGATGAGAGCCTAATCTCACCTTCAACAACCTACGAGTGGAGCCCACGTACTTCCCCAGGTCACATCTGGGGCAATTAAACAGATAAATGACTCCCGAGGTCATCAAAGGGAGGAGAGTCTTTCTTTATATTTAAACAAGGACGCAATCGTCATTGAGTTACTAGGTGTTATTTTAAGTTCAACTGCTTGTCGTAAGTCCTGGGAAAAAACGTTTATCGTAAATTAGCGGAAAATTGCATAAAATGATAGTCTAAGAACTGTTGGTGTTCCAAATTTTGGGTGAAAATATAAAAAAAAAAATTTATACATTTATATATATATTATATATATATATATATATATATATATATATATATATATATATATATATATATATATATATATATATATATATATATATATAAAACGGACAGTATTTATAATAATATTATTGTCTTATATATATATATATATATATATATATATATATATATATATATATATATATATATATATATATATATATATATATATATATATATATATATAAAACGGACAGTATTTATAATAATATTATTGTCTTATAACATTTTCATCCGAATAAACTAATTACAATATATCAACTAAGCCTACCTGTACAGCCTATCTATAATTTACTTTTTCTCACGTAATCTCGTTAAGAGAATTTTTAAATAATTTTACTTAAAACTCTGTCAAGCGGTTTTAGACTCATATTTTCGTGAATGATTTGAAATTCTAATACTGGTTTAGTTTTTCATATTCACTTTAAGCTTAAGTTTGCCGTTTATAATAATTTATCTTGGGTTTACATCATACAGCCATTACAAAAACTATTCTTTCAATCAACACCATCTTACGAATATGGCTAAATTCACAATAATCTTATTTATCAAAGGGATAGTGCTGATAACAGAAATAACTGTTATGGCAGTAAAGATTTCTCTTTTCAACAAACAAGATGGCGTGAAATTAATTGTAGAAATATACTGCTTCTGTGACAGTTATTGCCTTAAGAGCTTCTGCCAGAGAAATCTGAAATGCTTTGCTTGGGTTATGTTAAGGTTTGTTATATTATATCTGAATTCATCCCAACGCCCCAAAATACAAACAAAAATTTGGAAATTCTTTTCCAAATCTGAAAAAAGGGTTTCTGTAATGTTATGAAGGCTATGACGATCAAAACTATAAATTCAGTACGTTACAATCAAGTTCCTCACAGAGTGAAGGTTTATATTTATATGTCAGCGTGATGTGATAATGGTGTTAAAATACAAATAACTTAAACTCGGATAAATAGAGAAAAGAACACGGTTATTTGCTTCGACAACCCAGTATGAAAAAAAAAAAAATAAATATTTCAGCTTAATTTTAACACAAGTATGGGGCAAAAAATTTTCTTTATCTTTTACGGCTACATTTTCCCCTCTACTCTGCTCCCATTTCTCCTGCAATTTTCTGGGCTAGCGTAAAGAGCAAATTTCCTCTTAAAAGGAAACTAATTAAGGGGCCATTTCGGCTTCTTGTTTTGCGCTTCAGAATTGCCGATGCAGATTCTCAGCCTTTTGGAAGGAGCGCAGAATTCTCGAGGAATTTCCTAGCAGTGAAGGAGTTCAGACCTCTCTCTCTCTCTCTCTCTCTCTCTCTCTCTCTCTCTCTCTCTCTCTCTGGCCGAGGCACAAATTAAACTGCTATGCTTCATCTCTCTGAGACCCTGCTTACAACTGAGGGACTGATATATCTTCCAGTTTTGGCTTCTTACATTCAACAATAATTGACATGAAAATCTCACGGACTCTCATTTTCCCCTTATATAAATTATAAATGTTCGTGCAGAAAGCTATCGTTAATCATATAAACTTTTATGCATCCAAGTAATCGTCTGTCAATTTATGGCTATCGATTCTCTCTGGATGAGTCAAGTAATATTTATCCCAATTTACAAAAGTGGAGATGATACTATAACAAAACGAGATATAGAAGCGCAACATTAATCAGTACACCAGGGTAGAAACATGGTGGTAGTTGGTTGAGGAAATAAGGCAGCAGGTGACAGAAGTAATAAGGGAAGAACAGTGTGGGGTTAAGCTGAGAGGTGGATGTGAGGATCCAAGAAATTGGGAAGGTATGTGATGTCCA
>JANJGK010008082.1:25000-28176 GCA_039081455.1 Macrobrachium rosenbergii
CCTGTGGAACTCCAGACACAATACGTCCTGGTTCGCTAAAGATCCCGGCCACAGCAACTCGCTGCTACCTACCTGTAAGGAAATCTTGAAGTAATCCTAAGACATATCCACCCACTCCAAGATTCTGATTTATTAAATTGAAAGCAGCACTAAAATCTACTTGAATTACTCAACACTCAAAACCCCTATCAAGGTTCCCTTGCAAATGGCATGTCAAGTCTAAAAGAGCTAACAATCCTTTAGATTCCACATACTTACATAGTGGCTTAAAAATAAGTTTTTCAGCAACTTTTTAAAGTACAGGGAGAATAGAGATTGGCCTGTACTTACTGCAGCCTGCAGATATGCCACTCTCTGGAGCAGGCACTGTATTACTAAGATTGCGCTTATCTACAAAGATACTACGTCGACATAAAAATCTATAGAATCTAGTAATCTTGGGAGAAAACACACCAGAAACTTTTTTTTAAGAACAAAGGAAGAATCCATCAGGATCCCCTCTACCACAGCTATCAAGATTATCCAGAATTTTCTTAACATCCCTGGAGCGAAACACAAATTTTGTAAGAACACGTTCAGGATGACAAATATCAGTGAGAGGGACATCCTCAGCTAATTGCTTAGCTCCAAAAGCTCGATGAAGCAGTGTAGCCTTTTCTCTAGGGCAAGTAACCAATCTACCATCCTCTGTTAGTAGTGGTGGAATGGAAGATGAGCCTCACCCAAAGACAGATGATGTCAATTTAGTCCACCACAGATGAGGCTGACTAATTCCTTCAAGTTTCCTCTTCAAGGGATTATTGAAATTTCTCTCACCTGTACAGACAAGACTCAAAAAATGGTGTCATTTTCATTTGAAAGATTTTGTCTCCATGTGTTGAATTTAGTCTGTTTTCATGGTAGGCTCTTTTACATGTATCATCAAACCATGGCTAGTCATTTGTCGTGTATTTGATGACCTTTCTAGGGACATACTTTATTAAAATAGCCATCAGCATTTCATTTAGCTTCTTTTTTGGAATCACTCTTATATAGCAACTGAAATATCAAGAGACTGACAAACTTCAGTAGTGCTATCTCAATTGGGTCTTAGCAAGACCGTTTTTCCAATGGTAGAATTAGGAATATACTGATTGAAAGATATGTCCATCTCAATGGCATAATGATCAGAAGTGCCTATATTTCACAGACCTTGGACTTGATAATAGCTGGAACGTCTGTGAAAATGAGGTCTAATCTATGACCAGAAATGTGTGTGGCTTCCTTAATTAGCTGGACAAAATAGGAGGATACAAAAAACTCGACAACAGGCCGGCCATGTTAATCCGTGGAATTTGAATATAGCCACTCACTGTGCTTTGCATTACAGTCTCCACAAATAACGAATGAAGCTTTTGAATCCTGTGATTGAGCCAATTTAATCCTTTCCTTACAGTCTCCACAAATAACGAATGAAGCTTTTATATCCTGTGTCTGAGCCATACTAATCCTTTCCATAAGACACTCATATATAGAATCATCGATATCTGGATTGCAGTAAACAGCAAATACGTAAACACAGTAAAATTTACTGAAAATTTTAAAACAAAGGACTTCATCGCAACTACACTCGAAATTTTTCACACAATAAACAGGTTGTTCAGACTTAGTGTATACAGCCATACCTTGCGCATGTTTGATGCTACGACGATAAATAAAATCAGGGCCATCAAACCCCATGATTAAAAACTTGACCTTTGACTTGTAGTAACTTACAAGTCTCAGATAAAAACATCAAATCGTAGTTACAGTCACAACTCTGGAGATTGAGAAAATCTTGACCTTAAGCCCCGAATATTTGAGTAAAGTATTTTGCAATTTTTCTAAATGTAATAAATAACAGGCCCAGGGTTCAGCTCAATGTCTCCCAAAAGAATTAAAATTAACAACATAAAATCAGTATCAAAACTAATAAATAAGACTCATAACAGTAATGTTGTAAAAATCAATAGAATAAACAACGATGCCAACAACAACAACAGTATTTACATTATTTACAAAAACTCTGTTGGGAATATAAATAAACGTCACCATAAGTCATTGAAAAAAAAGCCAGAAGCAACTGGTCAAGATGGTGGGGCCAGCACACCTTGTAAGGCAAAAGAAATCAGCCAGGTTTGCAACAACAACTGGGAAGGACAGTCAGGATGGATTTAGAAATGAAACACTCAGAAGGAAAAAATTAGGTAAAGACGAAGGCACTTTCCTGATATTCCATCTAAAACTTTTGCTTTCTGATCAGACTGTCCTACACATTTTTCGATAAAACAGGAAAATTAACAAAAAAGAGGATATATTCCTGATTGTACCCTCAGGCAAGGGAACTCAAACCAAGACCATGGAAGCCCACGGTACAGTGGCTATGGCACACTCCAAGGTTGGAGAACAAAATTTATATTCAGAGTAGCCTTCCCTTAGAAGGGTTACCTCCCAAGGCTAAGAGTCCCTTCTACCCATTGGTTTAATTTTGGGGTGTCCTTCTCCTAAAAGAGTTGCCTGCCAAGGCTAAAGAGTCTTTTCTACCCTAACTCGTGTAAGCAGGGACGTCACACCCTGAAGTGAATGTTGTTAAGAAAAGCCACATTAACCCACCACCCATGTCTGACTGTAGTGTGGACGTACTCCAAGACACATCACTGTTGCCTCTTCATAACAAAAGTAAGACGCCCAGTTCTTACATGATCATTCTTATAATTTTTTTTTTCCATGCGTCCCTTCAAAATTATTGTCAATGTTTACCGCTATTTTTTTTTCCTGTCTTTTATGCTTTACAGTTTTCTTTACAAGTTAGCCGCCTTTCAAGCCACTTTATGTAGACTTCAATACGCTTGAAATAATATTAGTAATAATAAAAATGAGTGAAAACCCAGAATATAAGCAGGATGTTCTGCTTCTGGATTACTGATTATTTCATCGGCTGGCCGGTTATGATTTGTTTCAAGATTTTGAGTCTTTTCTGATCAACCACAGTCGGGAGCCGTAAAAATCTGCAGGAACGACACTCAGTATATCACTCACCGTCACTAACTGTCATGTTCGTTTTCCTTTCCTTCTTATTTTAAATTTTCAGCTGAAAACTCTATTGGGCAGAGTCAACAGACAATAAAACTAACTAAAAGGGAAATCAGCCTGCACAG
>JANJGK010008083.1:0-28168 GCA_039081455.1 Macrobrachium rosenbergii
TGAATTTCTATCACCAGAAATAAATTTCTCTAATTCTTTATTGGCAGGTCGGAGAATCGAACGCGGGCCTGGCAGAGTGCTAGCCCCGAGCGATACCAACCCGTTCAATGAGGGACTAAATGGGTCAAAATACCCGTGTCCCGGGAATAGAAAATAACTTCAGAGCTTGACAACAGCTACAGGAAAACATTTTCTCTCTCTCTCTCTCTCTCTCTCTCTCTCTCTCTCTCTCAACACACACACACACACACACACACACACAAACACGTATGCTTCTTTAAAGCAACACATCTTTCTTCCTTTTTGTCCTCTGCCATTTCTAATCAAGGATGCTAAGAAGTGGGTGGGCCGGTGCAAAGGTAACGACAAGGGGGTGGGCCGGTGTATAGGTTATGCTAAGAGGGTGGGCAGTTCAGTACGCCATACCAAGAGGGTGAGCAAGTGTACAGTATAGGTAATCCCAAAAGTTTGGACTGCTGTATACGTTATGCTAAGAGGGTGGGCCGTTGTATAGGTAACGCCACACTCGTCGCTGACCCCTTCCACGAAAGATTTAACCCAGTCAGAAGAAAAGTGTCCGACAAGAAGCATCATCCCTGCACTTCGTTAAGAAAACATCTTTTCACCAAGCACTCTTTCTTTTCCTCTCAACATATTTCTTAAAAAAAAAAAAAAAAAAAAAAGCTACTGAATCTCCTGTCTCTCTTTTATGACTTCAAGTCGAATGAGTCTTTATTTTTATTTATCTTCTTTCCATTCCTTCATTCTTTGGCCATGGGCTGTTGACTCTCGAGTCTCTGAAGCTGAATTGGAAGCATTTCATTTCTCAAGGTTTCTGTTGACATTCCGTTCGGGGAAGTTCTCGGGACACGTTCCTCGCTCGTCTTTTGTTTCGTCCATTTTTATCAAGATTTCTTTTCTTTTTCCTTTCCAAAAATCTCTTAGCTCTCTTTTCTTTACCAAACGTCAGACCATCACTCGCTTTCGTCGCTTTATTTTCTTCCGTCTCTTTCGCTTTTCTCAATTCCTTCGGCAATTCAGCGTTCAAGACAGAGAAAAGAAAGAGAGGGAGTTGGAGTGGTTGGACAGCAGGGTAGGTAAAGAGATCCACAAAATGAAGGAGATGAAATATGAGGATCTACTGTAAAGGTGGAACTGGGAGAAAACCCTACAGTTGCACTAAGAATTAATAGCTAGAGAGGTTGGACAGCAAGATTAAAGAAAGGAATAGGGTTTGGAGTAAAGTAAAATGATTTTTTTGAAAATATCATACGTGTTTTTATCAATATTAATTACAAATAAAAACACTGGGTGTGTTATTTTATTCCACACAGGGTAAAGATAAAACCCAGGGAGCGAAATTTATAAACGTCAGAGAGACGAAGGAATAATTCATTCATTAATTAAGACTGGAGAATTCCAGCCCGAGGTTCCAGTAGGCTACAGTTCTCGCTACATTTATAAGAGAGTAAAGAAAGCCTGGGAAATTAGTCAAGTCCTGGGACCATTTGTGAAGAAGAAGACGAAGAACAAGAAGAAGAACAACAACAACAACAAGAAGAGAAGAAGAAGAAGAAGAAAAACAAGAACAAGAACAAGAAGGAAGTTGGGTTAGATATATTCAAACGTTTGCTGGTCAAATTCACCAGGCCAGTTAAAATTTAAGTTAGGTATACCTGAGAGAATTCAATGATAATTAATTGATAACTATCTCCTAAAATTACATGTCGTTTACAACATAATTTTCAACTAATTATCACTGATAATTACTACGAATACCTAATAAAAAGGGCCTATTTTTCGAGGCCTATCCTTGGCACTGAAGTTTATAAATGCACACGAAGCTATAATTCAAGCTGTTCCTGATAAAAGTTGCCAAATTTCTAAAAATACTGAGTTAATAATAATAATAATAATAATAATAATAATAATAATTTAATATTATTATTATTATTATTATTATTATTATTATTATTATTATTATTATTATTATTATTATTATTATTATTATTATTATTATTATTCAGAAGATGAACCCTATTCACATGGAACAAGCCACGGTGGCCACTGAACTGAAATTAAAACTGAAGGTGCCACCGAATAAGGAGCTCATTGAAAGAAGAAACAGAAGAGAATAGGAAATACGAAAGAAGAGATCAGTTAATAGAAGAGGAAAAATATAAGTTAGCTTTTCATGAGTGAAAGTTCATTAAGCAAAAATTGTTACTTTTTTCTGGCAGTGAATAAATCTTGTCTTCAAGAGAATCTGCCTCGAATGATATTCTAAGCTCCAACCTAAAGGGCAAGCTGTGATTTTACGATTCAAAGAGAAATAAATAATCGGGGCCCACGAAAACGGATGAAATCAATTGTTGCATTCGTAGGAATAGAATATATCATATGTAGGCCAAAGGCCAAGCGCTGGGACCTACGAGGTCATTCAGCGCTGAGAGGGAAACAGAGTAAAAAAAGGTATATTTAAAGGTGTAAAAAGAGGAGAACCTTTTGCAGTTGAGGCACTACGGAACAACTGTTAGGAGAAAGAGGGTTAAAGAAAGTCAGAAGGAAAAAAGAGAATACGAACGGAGGTACAGTGAAAGGAATGAAAGGGGCAGCAGCAGCTAGGGGCCGCAGAAATGTTGCAAAGAACCTCAAGTAATGCCTACAGTGCAACACTCGAGGTGCACTGACGGCACAGTTACCTATAACCTCACTCTTTCTACTGCGTGTGGGATCGAAATCCGACCAAGAAAAGGAGGCATCAGTTTGAGAGAGAGAAAAATCCCAGAAGTGACGAAATCGAGGAACCAAGAATTCATTGGGGTTATAAATAAAAAAAAATTATATATATATATACACACACACACACACACACATATATATATATATATATATATGTATGTATATGTATATATATATATATATATATATATATATACATTATATATATATATATATATATCTGCATGCAATTCAGAATAAGAGAGAGAGAGAGGCAACAAAAGACACAGCTGCAGCTGCACTGAAGCTCTATCAAATACTGCACCGATTTTCTCAAGTTGCATCCACACTTCAGTGAAACATATCATAAACACATCGGTAACTTATCGCATACATATCACAAACATGTAGAATACAAGTCCTCGACTTTCTGGTGGTCTTAACCAGTGCTTCGTACAATTATCCAGTACTGTCAAAGATTCGTTCTCCACTTAGGGTCGTTTGACTTATTTTCAACCTGTTGGTGAAATGTATGTGATAAGTTGCAGATGTATGTTCGTGACATGTTTCACTGTAACAAGAAAGACTGTTTACAAGATTAGCTGCTAAAATACAAAACGACTGCAAGGTAGACTTTTGAAATATTTCAGTGCAATTTTTCACTGGATACAATAATGTATCAAATGAAAAAGATAAGAATGAATGCATCACGGCATAAAAATGCCCCGCTGAATAACAAAAACAACAGTTCTCAAACTGAGTCTCCTAAGAAGTTTCAACTTCATTCCTTTCAGGAGTCCTCAATACTTTTCAAGGGCACAACACTTGTGCCGTTGAAGGATCTCATTTCGGAAAGGAGAAGGATCCTTTAAAAATTATCGAAGTTACACGAGAGAGAGAGAGAGAGAGAGAGAGAGAGAGAGAGAGCCCTTTCCCTCATTTCACTCTCAAAAGAAGAAGCATCGTCTGACAGTCCAACTAAACGAAAATCCTTCGTATCCTTTGCAGCATCCCTCCTCCCCCGCCCCCTCTCTCTCTCTCTCAAAAGGGTCTCCCAACCTGCCTTATGTAGTAGACTCCGAAACTTTGTTCCACCGCAGTCACCAGTGTTAATGGAACTTCCAAGCGTGGAACAAAGAGAGAGAGAGAGAGAGAGAGAGAGAGAGAGAGAGAGAGGGCTGTTGGGGGGGGGGGGGACAAACCAAACGGGAACTAATTTATAATAGTCCAAGGGATTAGGAGAGACAAGATCTAACCCTATTATGAAAGGATCAGAAGGAAGCCTCTGGTTTGACGTGCTTGTGGCGTAGTTATGATAAATAAAATGACAGAATGATGAAAGACAATGATGAATACGAAGGAGAAAGTAATCGCAGACTAAAAGAAGTGGGTGCAAGCATAATTAAAAGTTCAAATAAGAGATCGATCCAACCGGAGTTCAGTTTGTGTTCTCTCTCTCTCTCTCTCTCTCTCTCTCTCTCTCTCAGTGCATCTTCTTTTTCAGAATCGTCGAATTATCTACTATGAATTATGATCAGGAAATACAGAATAAGGACAGTAAATATATGATTAAGACGATAAGGGGTTGGCTGACAAATTTTCATATATGAATACTATTAATTAAATACTTAAAAAAGAATTGGCTGATGAAGTCTAAAGGATAAAAGGTTCTATTGAACTGGAAGCTATATCTAGTTATCTATCCCATCACCTGACACCTGTCTTTTATTTTAAATATATATTTAAACTACCAACCATTACATACAAACAATATGAGAAGATTACATTGTGGTTATTATTATTATTATTATTATTATTATTATTATTATTATTATTATTATTATTATTATTATTCAGAAGATGAAGAATCCTATTCATATGGAAGAAGCCCACTACAGGGCCTTTGACTTGAAACTGAAGGTTCCAAAGAATATTATTAAGGTGTTTATTAGAATGCAACAACAAAAGGCAACAGGAAATGCAGGAGGAAGAGAATGTCACTTATTAGAAAAGAAAAAATAATTGAACAAATGAAGACACTTGCACCCAAAACATATAGCCTATATAGGGTCAGTGACGAAGAAAAAAAAAAGGCGAGACAAATCATCTCCCTCTTCGATTCCTGCTGGAAATTGATGAGGAGAGAATCCATCTCTATTCTGGACGCTCGATTCTTCTGAACACGCAATAGAAGGGAATTCGCCCGTGAGGTCTCAACGAGGTCCTTTCTTGGAGGTTAATCTGAATTGGTGATTTCCTTTACTTTCTGTTTTCCCTTGTGATTTCTTCTTCATTATTATTATTATTATTATTATTATTATTATTATTATTATTATTATTATTATTATTATTATTATTATTACTCACAATGGCGTCTACCAATCATAGTTACACACATCCAATACTGATGATTGTTACACAACGCAATGATATCATTAAGATCACTATTGCTCTAACGCACGTTGGTCTGAGAGAGAGAGAGAGAGAGAGAGAGAGAGAGAGAGAGAATCGTAATCAATTTCACTCCATGCTAAGTTTACCATATTTAATCACGTGAGGGATTTGCAAACATATTTGCCTTTGGTTGTAAAGGCAGATGATAGGAAATTCTCTCTCTCTCTCTCTCCACTCTCTCTCTCTCTCTCTCTCTCTCTCTCTCTCTCTCTCTAACCTTTTCGGTCCTCAACAGTATCACCTTTCTTTCTATCTATCTCTATCATTAAAAACTTCAATCCCATTTTTAACTTGTATTTTACGAATCCTTTTCCCCACAAAACTATCGTTTTAAAAATAAGAAATATGAATCATTCCTCATCATAAGAATGACAGTTGCAAAAAAACCGTTTTTTTATAGCCTAAGTTGAGAAATATATCAATACAAAACAAGACAGTATTGAATACACAATTCCAGTGCAAAGAATAATTGCAAAAAAAAAAAAATTTCATTAATAACAGCCTAATCTCCTACAGAAGAGAACCTAATTCTATTCCTAAGAGAAATAAAAAAAGGCCTACAACTCACTTTTTGAAAGCCGAGATAAACTTTCTAGAAAACTTTCTAAAAACCTCATTATCCTCCCCCCCCCCCAACCATTAATAACAGCCTAGTCTCCTACCGAAGAGAATCCAATTCTATTCCTAAGACATAAAAAATTTTCTTCCCCTACAACTCTGTTCTTGAAAGCCGAGGTAAACTTTCTAGAAACCTTTCTAAAACCTCATCACCCAAGACTAAAAAAGACATTTGCAAGTTGGAATGACGCTGTTTTCGCTCGGGCGATGAAATGTGGCAAATGATCTCCTTTTCCCGGATTCCTTTTCCATCTTCTGGACTTTCCTTTTTATGGAGCTTTCTTTTTTATGGAGGGATATTACTGGATGCAATTCCCTGGTTGTAACGTCACGAAAGGTTTGCTGATGTCGTGATAAAAACAGCGTGGGTCTGCGTTCAGCTTGGGAGGATGATTCGGAGAGGAAATGCTCTTATGTGATTTTTCTTAGCAACTGCCTTCTATAACCTGCCACATTTTCCTTCTTTAACGAAAAGAAAGGACTTCCATACACTGATGAATCAACGGAGCCTGCCAGTGAATGTGAATGTTGAAACAGATCCACACTTGTACACTGGAAAAGGCAAAAATAAAGGAATATTTGTTTCCCATCAAGAGAGAGAGAGAGAGAGAGAGAGAGAGAGAGAGATTAACATCTAAACATATGCACAATTCTTAATTACAGAAGAAGAAGAAGAAGAAGAAGAAGAAGCAGAAGAAGAAGAAGAAGAAGAAGAAGAAGAAGAAGAAGAAGAGAGAGAGAGAGAGAGAGAGAGAGAGAGAGAGATTAACATCTAAACATGTGCACAATTCTTAATTACAGAAGAAGAAGAAGAAGAAGAAGAAGAAGAAGAAGAAGAAGAAGAAGAAGAAGCAGAAGAAGAAGAAGAAGAAGAAGAAGAAGGAGAGAGAGAGAGAGAGAGAGAGAGAGAGAGAGATTAACATCTAAACATATGCACAATTCTTAATTACAGAAGAAGAAGAAGAAGAAGAGGAAGAAGAAGGAGAGAGAGAGAGAGAGAGAGAGAGAGAGATTAACATCTAAACATATGCACAATTCTTAATTACAGAAGAAGAAGAAGAAGACGAAGAAGAAGAAGGAGAGAGAGAGAGAGAGAGAGAGAGAGAGATTAACATCTAAACATATGCACAATTCTTAATTACAGAAGAAGAAGAAGAAGAAGAAGAAGAAGGAGAGAGAGAGAGAGAGAGAGAGAGAGAGAGAGAAACTGTTAAAGATCTATACTACATGAGTGTCAACAAACCCCAACCTGAACGAAAACATTAAATTTCATGTTTGGTCGGATTCTCGCTAACTCATGGATGCTAAACAGGAATTCAGAATGAGCCTCTCATTAAACCCTTGAACCGGAATTTATTTCTGAGTTGAGGGAAATTAACCAAAAAATAAATACAACTAAAAATAAAATGTATTAGTTATGATAATTTTGATCAAGGAGGCTCGTGTCAATTATGACAAGCCTGCCTAATTATTTTGTCATTATTGCAAAAGTGAATCACAGAAAAAGCAAAATGCCTGGGGAAAGAATAAATTAACAAAAATTGCAGGAATGCAAAATGTTCCTCAGCAAACATTCCAGTGTTTAAGTATATGTTTCATGGCAAAAATGAGTTAGAAACTGATTTTAAGATAAACCAAACGTTTATGTTTGTTATCTGTTACCAGTGAAACTTTACTACAAAATGGAGAGTCTCTAACGAAATTCACTTCGTGTAAAATAATGTTGCAGTTTATAGATAAACATAAAAACGATATATGGGACTATAATATGGCAGCCTATAAAGGTTTCGTATGTACTTACTCAAAGCGGATTTAGCAAACGCACGAAACATTATAAATCACTTATTATTTCCGATAACTAAATACTTTATCAAATTAGCTTTCCCTTCATAAACTTTATCAAATTAGGTTTCCCTTCATAAATTCCTCTGTCAAATCAGCTTTCCCCTTCATAAACTATTATATCACATTAGCTTTTCCTTCATGAACTGTTTATCAAACTAGCTTTCCCTTCATAAACTACTTTATCAAATTAGCTTTCCCTTCATAACCTGCTTTATCAGATTATCTTCCCCTTGACAAAGGAAGCCTTGCCCAAAGGCAGCGGTCATTTCCCAATGGGAGTGAAGGTCAGGCCTTTCCCCACTCGAATGCACGAACAGGCTCTCCCATGGAATTCCAGACACAATCCAGCAAATCCCGTTCTTCCATTCCAGAACCATGTTCCAGGCGACAGAGCGTGGTGGAATGGAGCCTGGATTCAGCCGTGATTCCCGGCCAGGGTTAAAGACGACGACGTCGATGAACTAACTATTTGGGCGTTTACATGAAAAAACGTTAGACTTAACTTAAGTTAGTTAGGTTAGATTAGGTTAGGTTTTATCTCTTCAGGAGTGCAATTTGATGGGATATTGAATTAACGTCTTTACAAAAGGTTATTTCTTCAACATCGATTGGAAACGAAATGATTTCATCTTCAAAGCAATAATATTTTCTAAATTTTTCATCCACTTAATGATTTTTGTTAACTTTACTATGTCAAAATATATAACTAAATTTAACTCGTGCATTACTTCTTTCTTAAAATACGAAAGATTGAAAGAGTAATGAAGAACGAATATGAACAAAAATAGTCAAAACAAAACAGACAATATCTTTATTAGCTCCACCAGACTTAGGCTATAGGCTAAGCTATATAAAGCTCATCCTAACATCTGAATAACAAGAGTCCAATCCCCGATCCAGGAATGCAGTGAATATAAATATATAATGCTCTTTCTCTTAAAACTATTCCCGGAAATGATACAAAATCGTGCGGAAAATCCAGCGGAAGTTCTTTCAGAAGACTCGCCAATTCCCGACGACAGAATATCGAACAGCGATGAAAATCCAGTTATGATCGGGCGACAATACGTTCCAATAATGTTGCCATTGGCCTTCTGTCAACCGTTTCATTCCGATGTCGTAAGGGATTCGTTTTACGCGTCGTGGAGGAGGAGGAGGAGGAGGAGGAGCGGGGGGGGGGTGGAGGAGGACGAGGAGAGAGAAATGGAAGTAAAGCTTCAATGCCAACTGGTGGGCGGTGACGACATTTTAACCATTCCGCTAATTATAATCGCTCATTTGAAAGACGCTTCTCATTATTCGGATGTTTACTGTTATTGTTTCTTCTTCTTGCAGCTTTCAGTTTTGCTTTACAGTCAATGTTTTTAAACGTCCCATCATCAAACGCTCCCAGAAACAGATTTCTATTAGTCAAAAATGTCTTAAAACCATACAGTCATTCTCTATCTCTAGGTCTGTATACTGTACTGTATAGCCTACATCCTTCAAGATGGCCGAGACTCTCCTTTGCTTTCAGGCCGACGGGATCAGAGGCTAAATGGATACAGCTGATACCTAAGCTCTGACAAAGTCCCTTTCTGCCTAAGAGGGATTTCAGGGCCACATTCCAAGGACGCATTCCAGTTTCCATTTCAGGGAAGGTCACTTAGTCTGAGCAGAAACTTCGTTCATTTCGACTGAAATCTTCGGTGGGATAAAAATTCCCTAATTGCTCGTTAATTTGAAAGGTCAAATCGTTGCAAAGATAAAAGGTGATTTTGTGGATGAAAAGCAAATTTTGTACGCAATACGGACAGTATTTAATTTGGAGTAAAATAATAATAATAATAATAATAATAATAATAATAATAATAATAATAATAATAATAATAATAATAATAATAATAACATAATAATAAGTGCAATGAAAGCTCATATCCGAAGCATTTGTAAATACAATTATTTTTAACTTTGGCTCAATTCATTTAAACAAAATCTCTCTCTCTCTCTCTCTCTCTCTCTCTCTCTCTCTCCTGAAGTACAATGACCTTTACAGTCTTTTCCTGTAAGCTCTATCACACCATAAATACGTCCCACAGTTGACCAAAGTCTCCTGCCTAAAAATAGCAACAAAAAACCCTGAAAAAAATAATCTGGGCGATACTATTCCCCAATAATTAATCAATGGAGCATGCTTTATATAATGCCTTTGTGCAACTGGGAACGACCCACAACTGAATCCTCAGTTTGTGACGAATGAGAATTTTGAATCCCCGTGCAATGTTTGTTTCTTGCTAATGCATGGGCACTCAACAACGCTCAGAAACCCCCACGTGGAATAGCAGAGCTGAATCAAGTCCTGTGAGATTTGAAATACAAAATTTATTCGCCATAACTAACACACGAGTCCCAAATCCCCACTTTTCTTAGGTAATTCAGATTGACTTTTTATGTGATATGTAATTAATCCCACTGCAAATATTTTTTCAGCTTGTTCATACGGACGATATATACATTCACACAATTATTATTATTATTATATTTATTATTATTATTATTATTATTATTATTATTATTATTATTATTATTATTATTATTATTATTATTATTACGAAGATGAACCCTATCCATATGGAACAAGAAGCCCACCAAAGGGGCCACTTACTTGAAATTCAAGAAGCTTCCAAAGAATATTATGGTGATCATTTGAAAGAAATAATAGACGGCAATAGGACATTACAGTAGAAGAAGAGACCAGTTAAAAGAAGAGAACAAATAAATCAACAAACTGATAAAGAAGTAGATAAAAACGTAAGTAAATGAAAAAAATACAAAGAAAATTACTGTAAGGCAGCAATATGTTGCATCTTCGCAGAACTTTGGAGGTTCCAATGGCCTGACAGCATCCTCAGGGAGCCTCCTGTCAGTCAGTACAAATCCTCCTCATGTATGTAGCATCACTCTTGTAGAGAGACAAATCTAAATCTGAAGATATTCCACAAAGGTAACTTTGCAGATATTACGAATCACATCTAATGATGTGCCTGTACTTTTCCCTTTGGTGTACAGGAAAAACACACTTCAAAAGTTCCTCTCACTAACAGCAACACAGAACAGCATAAAACAACACCACCGGAGGAGATTATGCAAATCGAAGATTGGGAAGATATTGGGACCGAATCATGTTTTGGATTGACAAGGAGTCAGTCTTATGTGTTCTCAAGAGATTCGACGGAATTTCAGTCTGCATTGACTTTTTTAGTCTACAGACGACTCGCTGAGAGAGAGAGAGAGAGAGAGAGCCTTTGGGGAAATTACCGGAAGGAAGGTATTGTTTCTCAATATTATTCAGTCACTGGACTAAAGTCTTGGAGGTATTGACTCTTATCTGATAAGGCTTAAAGAAGATAGTTTCAATGAACAGCACAATCAGATAAATCCTCAAATAAGATCCTCATTTATACACCAAAGAAATCCCGGGATTACATAGTTGGAATATTTCTATCCCTCTATCAGAGGAACATGAAACGACTGAATTGAGGTAATTGTGTCTCAGCTAAATGTGATACTGATGATAAATACATGACTAGGTGCTTATTAAAGACATGAAAAATTAATGGGAGAAACTAATCAGCTATTAACACAACAAAATCTCAACATTCTCAAGGAAAAAATCAGTTGGTCTACTTTAGGAAAAGGTGAAAAAAAACACTATTTTCATACTAATGACCGGATGAATCTTTACTTTGTGCATGGGTAATTGACAACCGTTCATTCACAGACAGTCCTAATTGACTTCTAAGAGAACCTAACTTGAATCCAACTTCATTCATGACATGATTCCCCAGCATTCGACGAAAATCTTCACGAAGACTCATGATATCTTACACAGGCAACTGAACTGTTCTTCACAAAACAGAGGCTTATAAATATAGACACACACACATCTTCTACGAAACCTGTTTATATCAAATGCCACCAAAACTTTAAAAAAAACAAGAAATTCCTCTCCATCACGAGCGGAAGAAGCAGAAGAAGAGACTAATCAGTGTGATTAGAGCCTTCGAGTCATTAGCCAAGAAACCCAGCGCATCGAAGCCTGTAGTTGAGAGGAAATAATACTTTTAATGAATGCTCTCCTGACAACAGGTGTCCCAAACAGAAAAGTAAGACATTTTGTTGGCACAACTGAAGCAGTTCATAAGAAACCATACTTCCAAATTATTTCCCGCAATCCCTGTTAATTCCCCCACTCACTCAATACTCATTCTCCCAAGAGTATTTTATAAACCTCGTGTTGGGAGTGCGGCTGACGCCCCTACACCCCGTGAGAAGCTTCGTCTTTTCCGGGTCTTGCAACTTGCCTCAGAGGTTTGGTGCGAGCGGCAATGTATCCTGGGGAGGCCCCCAGAGTCAACATGAGAGAAATTTTAAGTAAAATTATAGAAATAACATTAACGTTAGAGCGAATTTATCTTTACTGATCTCAGAATATTTCTTTCTTTCTATAATACAAATCAATTTACCAAGTTACAGTTTTCTAAAGATCTCACCCAGACCTTCATTTGATATAAGAATGACAGGAAAAAAAAAAAAAACCTTTACTCAACTGCGAACAATTCACTATCGGCAACAATCTCTGCATAACAAACAACTGACTTTCTTTCTCGGCTTCTCAGCCTCAACGTGAACTTTCACTCATCTGATACTCATTGCGGTTAATGGTCATCGTGCCACGTACTAACCAAACTCAATGTTTTCTATTTTTCCCTCTCTTTATAACCAATATAACACTGAATATTAATCATCTGGTATTCATCGCGGTTAATGGTTACCATGCCACGTTTCTGTCCAGACCCATTGTTGCTAAGTTAGCCTACTTAATAACCAACGAAACACTGAATACTGAAGTGTATATTAAGATCAATAACATTCCACTACCCTTCACCCAGAAAGAAATAAAATCCTAAGATCATCAAGAACTTCCACGAGACACACAAGAGGAAGATTCTCTCTCTAATCCCTTGTAATCTTATCTAAATTGGGTCTCTCTCTCTCTCTCTCTCTCTCTCTCTCTCTCTCTGACAGAGAGAGAGAGAGAGAGAGAGAGAGAGAGAGAAGTTTTCATCCCTTTATCAACTAGTAAATAAATGCAGCCTTTCCTTAAAATAATAGCGGTATAATAATAATAATAATAATAATAATAATAATAATAATAATAATAATAATAATAATAATAATAATAATAATAATAATGTCAAAATTTCATAGCATTTAATCAATATGTGAATGAACCAACACAGGATTTTTCATTTTAACCTTACACGTTAATCACAGATAGCTGAAAGGTTTGATGTGCTGGCTATTTCTGACTGCCGGGAGAGAGAGAGAGAGAGAGAGAGAGAGAGAGAGACGCCGTCAGCAGTTTCAAACAGGGTCCCAAAGTGTCCTGAGGATGCTATAAATTAGGAATTATGGTTTCGGTCTGATTTACTTTTCAAACGCTTAATCTAAAAAGAAAGTATTTTTACACAAGTATTAAAAGGCGTAAGTGTTTCCTCCAAGTGTTTTCTGTATGTATCTGCACTTGACACTTAACATAGAGCAGGTAATTAAAAGTGCCATATTTATGATTTAATGTCCCTGTATTTATACAACAGATCCATGAAATATAATACACAGGTTAGTTCATAAAAATTTAATAAACAAACATTATTTAAGTAGATAACAAGAGATCTGCCTTATTATTATTATTATTATTATTATTATTATTATTATTATTATTATTATTATTATTATTATCATTATTATTATTATTATTATTATTATGGGACACTGACTTGAAATTCAAACTTCCAAAGAATATTAAGATGTTAATTTGAAAGATAACAGGAAATACACAAAGAAATAAGTTATCATAAAAGAAAAGAAGATAAATAAATAAATAAACAAATAAAAATAAAATAAAATTATTAAAATCCAAGTTAAATTATTTTAAGGAAGTGATACATTGCGTCTTCGTTGGAACTTTTGAAGTCCCAGTTACACGACATCCTCTGAAGGGAGACTCCTCCACAATCCAACTCCTTCTCCCCCCCCACCCTCTCTCTCTCTCTCTCTCTCTCTCTCTCTCTTTCCAACAGAACCTTCAAACTAGTGTCAGATGTCTCCCTTCCCCTCAGAATAGTTGAGGAAGAGGGGGAGGGGGGGAGAAGAGAAAGATTTTCTTGGCAGCAAATCTTTCTCTGGCCCTCTTTCCCAACTGACAGCCATTAAATGCTTCGTCGCTTTCTCTCTCTCTCACTTGTTGGATTTCAAAATCCGAGGGAACCATAAGTAGTCTTAAAAAGTCTAAATGATCTTCATGTCTTAAATAGTCTAAATGATGTTCAAGTCTTAAAAGTTTAAATGATCTTCAAGTCTTAAAAAACCTAAATGATGTTCCAGTCTTAAAAAGTCTAAATAATGTTCAAGTCTTAAAAGTCCAGATGATCAAGTTTCAAAATGTCTGAATGATGTTCAAGTTTTGAAAAGTCTGAATGGTGATCAAGTCATAAATAAAAGTCTAAATGATATTCAAGTCTTGAAAAGTCAAAATGATGTTCAAGTCTTAAAAAGTCTAAATGATGCTAAAGTCTAAAAAACTAAATGATATTCAAGTGTTAAAAAGTCTAAATTATGTTCAAGACTTAAAAAGTCTAAATGATGCTAAAGTCTAAAAAACTAAATGATATTCAAGTGTTAAAAAGTCTAAATTATGTTCAAGACTTAAAAAGTCTAAATGATGTTCAAGACTTAAAAACGCTAAATGATGTTCTAGGCTTACAAAGTCTAATTTAGGTTCAAGTCTTAAAAAGCCTAAATACATTCGAGTCTTACAAAGTCTAAATTATGTTCAAGTCTTAGAAAGTCTAAATGATGCTCAAGTCATAAAAGTCTAAATTATGTTCATGTATCCTGCTGGAACATCTGTACAAGGATGTATATTTTAATGTGTTCGACAAGTAAAGGGACTGGAACTACTTCTAAAATCTGCACCGTATATCTGAAGAACAAATTCTAATAAACATCAAAATTACTTATTAAGAGACAACGATGAAATGAGGGGATGCTGCAAACACATTTTAGTTAAGCCTACAGTGCACCACGTGAAGTGCACTGACAGCACAACCATACTACGAGGTTGTAAGTATCTGTACTTAGCTATTAACTGTCTAAACGGAAAATGGGAAATGTATATTCAGCCAAATCTAAGGCTGGTCTAAACCTATCAATTAGCAAGAGAGCCCTCATCCTTACAGGCAATTAGCAGCCATTACTAATGAGACTGAGACAAACTCACACTCACTGATGGACTGTTTAGACGTCGCCTCCACATCTCATCTCCTATGTTTAATTTAACACAGCAATGGACACTGATGGCAGTTAGATCCACGATAAACATGAATGAGTGCTTTGTAAACATGCGCTTACAATGCAGGAACTATAATTTACAGATGAAGGTAAAATTCTCATGATTGATGCACATTATACAGTTCAATTTACATCTAAATTATTCACTTAAAACAAGTACAGTGGTATTACGATACTGGGAACTGTAATTTACAGAAGTGTGTAATACATTATTATTATTATTATTATTATTATTATTATTATTATTATTATTATTATTATTATTATTATTAATATTATTATTATTATTAATGATTGAGTATTTAAGAGAAAATTAAACAATGTATAAAAAAAAACAGAAAGTTTAGTGATTCTTATATTAAAGACTGCTTCAGAAGCAAGAGCCCCGTGCTGGAATAAAACCAGGTTTATTATATCAAAAGTATTTTTGAAATATACATTACGAGTTTTCAGACACATAAAAATCTTTTACTTTATAAACCGTTATTACGAAGTGAATACTTGCATATTGAGGAGGCATTTAGAATTTTAAAAAATCTCGTTTTTGCGCTTTTTGACTACGAAGAGAGAGAGAGAGAAGAGAGAGAGAGAGAGAGAGAGAAACTAAAATTTAAATAATGATCCTAAGAAATTTAAGAGCAGAGATATGATTAGTTAATTCCTAAAAAATAAAGCAAATTCTAGAATAAAATGTGTGTGTGAGAGAGAGAGAGAGAGAGAGAGAAAGAGAGAGAGAGAGAGAGTCACCACTGAGAAGGCAATATCAAGCGTTGTTAATAGATTCACTCACTTTCGTATTTCTAACCGATGCAGAAATTTAAATAAATCAGACTGACAGAGAGAGAGAGAGAGAGAGAGAGAGGCATATCATCACACTCTCTCAACCAGCCAGCCAGTGCTACGATTCAGAACAAAACATGAAGCGAAATAAAACAAAAACAAAAAGAAATATGAAAAAAAATGGAAAGAAAAAAAGAATAATTTTTCTAAAAGTAAGAATGAAGAAGAAGAAGAAGAAGAAGAAGAAGAAGAAGAAGAAGAAGAAGAAGAAGAAGAAGAAGAAGAGAAATAGCCACGGAGTTAAACTTTAACCGAACGAGTTCTTTCATCTGGTCCTTTTGATCGGGAATTTTGGGCAGCGGGGACAGGACAGGAATCAGTCCCTCCATCCAGAGAGGATCAAGTTTTGTTCCCCACTTTTATTCCCTCGATTTTTAAACATTTTTATTCCCTTTCATTTTAAGGGACGTGATACATCTCTCTCTCTCTCTCTCTCTCTCTCTCTCTTTCTGTCTCTCTCTCTCTCTCTCTCTCTCTCTCTTTGCTATATGTTGGTCACCCCGGCAAATTTTCTTTTTCGTGTTAAATTTTATTCTTTTCCAGCAACATGATAAATCTATCTCTCTCTCTCTCTCTCTCTCTCTCTCTCTCTCATGAGATTATAATGACCAATCAAATAATAAGTCATCCATTACCTTATTCTCTTTTATCACAGTAGCCTTCATAAAAGATTAGTTCTTCCACTGAAATATGATAGCATTATTTTTTTAAAGTATTTTAACTGTTTTATAACAAAATTTATACACCGCTACGACAGAAGCGCTACTGACTTAGACAAACAAGGGGATAAATACAAAATAAATATATATGTATATATATTCTATATGTAACATATATATATATATATTATAATAATTGCCTCAATTGATGCGTCTCCCGAAAGCGTTACCCTTGCAAAGCTCTTGACAAGTTGTGAACCACCATTCGGCTAACCACCAGTACTTAATCCATAGCTTAGGTCTTCAGTTACCCTGAAATTTAACGAAACGAATCTAAGGTATTTGAACTTGCTTGGGAATCGAACCCAGGTACTTTGCCTGGTTTTGCTGAGAGAGAGAGAGAGAGAGAGAGAGAGAGATCCCCTTTCAGTGAGTTTTCTGAAATATAAGCAATAAAACCGGTTTGCAAATAAATAATTTATAAAAGCAATTTCCTAAAGCCCTTTTACAGATTAAACAAAAGCAATCTAACCCAGATTTAACAAAAGCAAACTATTTCCTTTTATATTAAATCCAAATTTAATCTGGACAAATTAAAATACTCTTTTGTGGATTTCAATTCTAACTTTATATATATATATATATATATATAACCTGTATAATATATATACAATATATATGTATATATTTAAATAATAAGTGAATAAATAAATATTCATTAAAGATAAAAGGAAAATCTGAAAACAAGCAGTTCCCTTTACAATTCACTTACCCTATTTTCCATATATCTACGGCCTCGAATACCAGGGGAGAGAGAGAGAGAGAGAGAGAGAGAGAGACTATTAAAAGTCCATTTCTGCCTCTCTAAAGCTTCCAAGCATCATTATTTTATGCTTTAACAATTTTCTACAATAAAGGCTCATTTTGGCACCCAAGTAACGCCTAAGCCTTGTGGATTTTAAATTAAAAATAAAAAGTAATAATAATTTATAAGCGTTAGGCTGTCAATTATACAAGGAAAAATTATTAGTATTTACTGAAAGTAATATAAGTACGCAAATATATGTATAACAGGTATTTTAATGAACAGTATTGCTTGTTCAAGAATAAAACTAATCTTTACTTCGTCAGGTGTAAAACAAATCAGGTCTTTGATGAAAACAAAATCCTGACCACGATATAGTGAATACTTGAAAGGATTACCTCCAATTTATTGTAGTATCCCTATTTCCAGGAAGTCTGTTCCCGTAGGATCTCATCCTTCTTCCAGGGTGAGTCCAGGACGAAGCGTTGGCAATGCTGCCATTGGCATCTGAATCTCGCTCGAAACGCTTCACCCCAAAAATTCGGCCCAATTTTGTATTCAATCTACTTTCAAAAGGGTTTTTTCGAGTGTTCTGTCACTTTGTCATGTTTGATATTGAATATCTGAATCATTATAATCCTGTTTCAGCTGCGGTTTTTATCATATTTCAAATTAAATGTCAGGAAATAAAAAGGCATTCGATCGTCTGTCTGTCTGTCTGTCTGTCTGTCTGTCTGTCTGTCTGTCTGTCTGTCTGTCTGTCTGTCTGTCTGTCTGTCTGTCTGTCTGTCTGTCTGTCTGTCCTGTCTGTCTGTCTGTCTGTCTGTCTGTCTGTCTGTCTGAGTTGATGGTGAGTGAGTGAGGGGAATATTCATACTCGTATATTTCAAAGCCACTTATCGTAACGAGAACTTGCCCGCTGTTTACAAAGTGTCCGGTTTATGTCTGTTTACAACAATTGGTCTTTCAGCTGTAAATGGTGATTTCGTAGTTTCCCGTTTTCTGCTTTACGGTATGAAGTCATTTTCATACCATACATTTCACGTACATTTCATAAAAATATATAAATGGTTCGATTTGTGTATCAGATCATTACACTAAACGTGTAAATTTTACCACAGAAATGCCTAAACATTAAATGCCTCCTAATTTGAAAAATGATTTTCAAAAAGAACCAACAACTGAATTCAATGTGATTTCCTACATTCAAATTAATTTGAAAAGGCATTCTTAGAAAACAAAGTTGTGTGTGAAGTCAGTCTCATTCTTCATTTTGGCAAAAACATTTTCAGATAAACGTAATGGTTTCAGTGTAAAACTAACAGTTTTGCATCCATATACCGTTCGGATTGGACGATATAAGTCCAGAGGTCCACATTAGGCCTATGATTCCTTCAACCAACAGTCATCCTCAAACTCACAGTGAAGTATAACAAGACTATGTTCCGAAAATTAATAGGACCAGGTCAAGATTAGCGAATCCACTCACAGCAGGGTTCGCTATTCTTTACAAGAAGAATAACGAACCTATTTTATTGGGTTCGTTATTCTTTACATGGGAATAATCGGGTTCGCTGTTCCAGATACGAACACTTCGGTACCAGACATTTGAACCCCAGGGGCTAGTACTAAACAAAGCGAAATGCATAATTTTGACGCCCGCCCCCCATAGGGGCTAGTACTAAACCCGGCGAAACAGTGTAGATGATTCACCCCGTTTCCCCGTGTTTAGTACTAGCCCTCATATGGAATTGGAGTTCGGACTGGAAGGGTTGGCCATTCTTTACAAGGGGATCATTGGGTTTGGTGTTCTTGACATTGAGATGTTGGGTTCATTAATCTTGACATGATCCAATATTTATTCAAAATCAGCCTCGTAACCAAGTCTGAAATATTAGTACTATATTAAGACAAGCTAATTCCCCCTTGCTTCACTATTTATTTCTCCTTTTAAAAAACTGCGTGGTAAGAATTAGTACCATATCTGTTAAACAAAAAAAATAAAGTCTTAATATTCTCAAAATAATTCCAAGAGTATCCCAAATTCGCCACCCCCCCAAAAAAAAAAGTTAAATCCTCATACAACAGATTTAGCGTTAACAGAAGCTTGAAACAAACGTTGGGTGATCGTTCCATGTGTCATGACGTCAAAATGTTTTATGAGAAAGTCTGACAACAATGAGAGAGAGAGAGAGAGAGAGAGAGAGCTAACAGACGTAAGCGATCAGGAATTACAGTAGTCTAAACGTGCACCATCTTACGCCTATTAAATACTGGATTGGTCTCGACGAGATAAAATAATTACTGAGAGCCCATCACTTTCTCTCTAATAGACACAAAAATCAGGGCAACACATTTCTCCAATTCCCCTTAACCTGCTTTTCCAGACAAGAGCAGAAACTAATAATAAAACGTTGCCCGTGAATGTAGTGGGATTCAAGCCCAGTTGTTTAAAGAGTTAAGATACTCCAGGAGGTATTTAAGTGAAAGAACAGCTTTCTACAGTTATAAAGTTGATGGCACAAACAAGATCCATGCGGACTGGATCGTGGGAACAATATCAAAAGATATACATTATTATTATTATTATTATTATTATTATTATTATTATTATTATTATTATTATTATTAAATAAAGCTTTACTTTCGTAAAGCTAAAGACACTTATAAAAGCAAAGTTGAAAGGAAAAAGACCGTCGTCACGAAAAAGTGACACTTTATCTTGAACAATAACAGGGAACTAACATGAAATTAAACCTGTTTACAGCTTGTTAACCTTAATTGAAACGTACAAAATGTTTAAGGTTGTCAATGGCAGAAACTTGGCGTCTGAAAGCAAGGTACAGAGCTACTGTAATAATTCCTGCTAAGCATTTGTTGGTTGACAGTCCCAGAGGTCCAAATCAAGCCTTACACCCTCTAATAAGTCAAGTTGAAGGGCAGTGATGCCATAAGGAAACGTAATCTAACCTAACTAACCAACATAGGCCCTAGGCTTGGCTTGGCCCAGGAACGTCGTCAAGCAGAAAACCAGTGGATTATTCAACCACTGCAATTAATGGATGTGTATACACATTTCATCTGAATATCTAACTTAATATCTAACCACGAAAATACTGACCAATTAAACAAACAAACAACAGGTCAAACCAATCCTGTCTCTGAAACATAGGCCTAGACTTGGCTTAGCCAAAGATACGTCAATAACATGAAAACCAAAGAACAAATCATACTCAGATTATTCACAAACAACAAGCAAATGGCTCCCTATGCATATATTACAAATTCAAAGCCTCAAATCTGGTATTTAAACACGAAAGTACATCTGAAATAACTAGAAAGCAAGAGGTTAGCAATCCTGCCAAGGAAAACAGGCCTAGTTTGGCTCAGCCCCGCCCCCCTCATTATACGACATCCACCTCAAAGCCAGTGGACAACCCATTCCCCCATATCAATAAAGACAAATAAATGATATACAATTGAACTATTCAAATTTAACGTTTTTAACGAGAAAACGTCGCTGAATGAAGTGGGTAGATCCTTCCTTCCTTCCTTCCTTCCTTCCTTCCTTCCTTCCTTCCTTCCTGACCTCTGTGAAGGAAGGACCAAACGCTGCAGGGTTCACGGAAGCCGTGATGACTTCACTCGATAACTTTTGATTTCTCTTTTAACACAGATCAATAATATTGCAGCTTTCGAATATTCTAAAAACAATTACCGACAGGAATTACGCTTCCAAGTTCGCTAATTACACACGAAATTATCAAGATGACCGGAAGCACACACACACACACACATACACTACAAGACACTACGAAGAAAGTTGTTACATCGTACATCTGGCACGTCACTACTCCCACCCTCCGTTTGGCAAAAGTCAGTCGTTAATTTTTTAAATCATTTACTTTAAAACAACCATTCAAACAATATTATGTATATTGTTTTATCGGTATATTATAAATTAATCTTTTCATTCTATTTCTTTTGTTTTGTCGTATAAATTCGTCGTTTTATTTATCTGGACACTTTGTAATTTAACTAACAGCCTTTTGGCAATCTTCAATAAAGAAGGTGGCATATATTCCGCATTTGACCTGTGACTCCATGAATCGATCGCCTTGACCCTTGCATCCAACCCGTATCATGCTGAATCCTCTTCGACCCTTGATTCCATATACGAAGTTTGAAGTCTCTCTCTCTCTCTCTCTCTCTCTCTCTCTCCAAGATCACTGAAATTTTAGGGACGGAATTGTAAGCAGGTCAGTTGCCAAATGTTCCCTCAAGTTAAAACCGGAACACAAATTAATAAATTCTACTAGAATTTTGTTAAACTTCACGCAACTTCTCAAACTTCCAAAGTAAGACACAGCGAAAGAGAGAGAGGATTAGCCTGTCATTATCTATTCATGTTGTTTGTAGGCCTATCACCACTCAAAAAAATAAAAAAAAAGCACTTAATTAAAAGAAAACATTTACCAGCAATTATCTAAGCCACCTCTTTGTTAAAGAAAGTCTCGTTAATTTAAGTAAGAAATATCAACGATATAATGCAATTTAAAAATTTAGAGAGTAATAATAAGAACTAAAATAAAACAACCGACAGCGTAAGGTCACGTGACCTTGATCCCGGAGATCAGGATTCTTCAAAAATGCATCAAAAATACATAACTAAACAAATAAACAAGAACGAATCTTTAAAAGATACAACTATAAAAATAGGGTTCTGAGAAAAAAAAGCAACCCAGTAATTTGCTCAAGCTACATGGAAGTTCAGTATCCTAATGATGGCTTAGTAATTCCTCAAAAAAAAAAAACTGTCAGTGATGAAACTTTAATTTGTTGCAGGAAAAATCTGGTATGTGCTTTTTTAATAGATAAAAGGTAAATAAATAATTGAATAAATAGCTTAATACTGCAACTCACAAATGTCTAGTATCGACAACAAACGTACATAATAATAATAATAATAATAATAATAATAATAATAATAATAATAATAATAATAATAATAATAATAATAATAATAATAATAATAATGCTTTCGCAACAGCTACTTTGTACATGCAAATTAGGACAGAAAACCTTCACACACAAAACTGAACACATTTCAGTTCCTTTCACAACAAAACAAAAGTATCTGATACGATTTTTCTAAGCCTTTAATATAATATGATTGTGGATCATGGCCGACCTTTCATAAAAAAAATCACCAAACTCAATGTAGACATTTTGCCTTAAGAGAGAGAGAGAGAGAGAGAGAGAGAGAGGAATCAAGTAAATTCTATTTTGGGGACTAAGGAGTCTAATAGGATCACACAATTATTTTCATCGGTTGACGAAAATAAATCATAATAAAACTAAAGGTAGTTATTTTCCACTGAAGGCTCTGGTTACGAACTGAAATTTTTAAAGAGAATAATATTCACGTGAACTAAATAATTCGTTAGATTTTAACGAAATAGCGAGTCACAAAAATATTTGAGCTAGTACTCTGTTTAATGAAACCGAGATATTTTTACAGAATTGAAGATTCACTCAAGGCCTAAATTAACGACGCCATTTTGTTGTGCAGCAGCCCACGAAAGAGGTCGTCAAGACGAGGTTTGTCTCTGAGGAAACAGAGGGACAGAGGACACTCGATGACGTCACACCTTCCCTCACCTCGAACAAATACAGCGAATGACGTCATCTCTCGTCATACCAATAGAAGGATGAAAATTCCTCTGGTTAAACTCCCACTGACCAAATCACCGCTCGCATCCAACCCCTTCAGGTCTGTTGCAAGTTTTACAGACATCCCTACCCACGCCCCTTTTCTATTAAGAAATGGGTGTCAGCCAAACCCTTTGCCTTCCTCTCAGGGCTCAGAACTTGCATTAGAGCATGATGACCCTTATGCCCAGACTATATTCTTGGAACTGAACTTATTCCATGGAATACCTTCGCTTGTTTGAAAACCATTACGCACAAAAGATACGTCGGCGATTCCTTTAGATCATCCTCTCAGACAATATTCCAGTCGACACGAGGCGCTTTTCACCTTCCTCTAAAAGATAAACATCTGACTGACGTGTTTATGTTTATGTGTGTGTGTGTGTGTGTGAAGATATCTACATTCCTCCCTGCCCGCTGCTTCAAAGGAAACATGTTTACAGCGCCTACTAATAATTTACATAAGTATTTGCATACAAACTGGAAGCTAGATTCCAGGATCCCATGATCCACGAATCCTGGAGCCTTTGACAGCGAAGAAGAACAAACATCACCAGAGACGCAGCGTCAAGCGAAGGATATTTTAATATCCTGCCATATCACTGCTCCCCCATTCTGAGGACCCTCCTAAATCGGTATAAAACCCAAGGAGTTTATGATGTGATGAAATTTGAGGCTAAAAAGCCAAACACTGGGGAACATTCAGCCACTCACCGCTTCAGACACTGAAAAGGAGTTGGAGTGGTTGGACAGCAAGATAAAGAGACCCAGAAAATAGAGAGATGAAGTACAAGGATCTAAAGGTGGAACTGGAGAAAACCCCACAGTTTATACTAAGAAGTAACAGTCTGAGAGGTTGGACAGCAAGACTGAAGGAAGGACCCTAATGAAAACAGACTACTTTGAGATGACTAACTGTTGATCAGATTCAATTAAAACAAAGGTGCTAAGCTTTCCTTTTTTTGTTGAATTAGAGAATTTAAGAAGAATATTAACTGAGAAAAGAGGAAAGGGAAGTTTGTCATTGTTAGAAATCTTACATGCAATGAAACAAATGCATTTGATACGAAATCATTCATTACAAATTTACAAATCCCATCAGGACCTCATTCATTTATACAACATTATGTGCAGTCCAACGTCTGATCACGCACATAGAAAGTTTTTTTGCGCGTAAAAAAGTAAAAAAAACAATAACAGGGGACGAACCGATACAGGAACTTAAATATGACACGTTATAAATTAGCTAATACTGAGAACGATTTCTGAAAAGACCTTATTTCACTCAGCAGCGAAAAACAAACAAACACTTTATAAACATCCACATGGCATCTGCCCCATACATAAAAAATTCTGGTTCAGTTCCTCTGCGAAAGAGCCCACGAAATCCGCGGTGTCTTTCCTCCGAAGACAAAATAGCGGAAGAAGACGTCGAATAAAGAGGCCGTTGTGGGCCTTTTGGGGCCATTGAGGGCCACCACGAGGCCTCAGGAAGATCAGGAGGGCAAGAAAGGAAGAAAACAGGAAAACAGGAAGCGATCGTGGAGGAGATTCTTAAGAACTATCAAGTAACAGCCGAAATAAGCGTAGATCTACACTGGACGCGCTTTGGAAAGGAGCTATTAGATGAAAGGAACTTATTTAAAATTACATTAAGTTTTGTTGCCACTGAGATGAAGGGAAGAGGGTGGGGGAGAGTGAGAAAAGACTGGGCCACTTTCATAATGGCCACTATTTTCTAGTGGCCGACAATGGTCTGACTCCGCAGACAGACTCTAGGCCTGGTGGTTTCTGGAGCTAATGTTAAAAAATTTCAGTGAGTAACTGCAAGTGGAGAACCAACCATTTTCAAGTGACGAATGACAGTATGAAGCGCTGGTTAGGGCTGCCACTAAGTCTACGACTTGTATTCAACATGTTTGTAATGTGTATGCAGTAAGTTACAGACATATTTATGACATTTCTACTGTAGTGTGGAAGTACTCTGAGTCTATACAAGTCTTTATAAAGCTGTCATTCATCTTCTCCAGGACTCACCTATTCTTTTCCAAGATAAAACCCTTATTTCCAGGACCCATCCTTACTTCTCTGGGTCCCAACCTTCCTTTTCCAGGACCCATCTCTTCTTTTCCAGGACACACCCCTCCTTTTCCAGGACCAACCCTTCCTATTCCAGAGCCCATCCCTCTTTTTCCAGGGCCCACTCTTCCTTTTCCAGGACCAACCCTTCCTATTCCAGGATCCATACCTCCTTTTCCAGGGCACACCTCTCACTTTCACGACCCACCCCTCCTTTTCCAGAACCCACCCCTTCTTTTCCAGGACCCACCCCTATTTTTCCAACACCAACCCCTTCTTTTCCAGGACTCGCCTCTCCTTTTCCAGGACCAACCCTTCATTCCCCAAGTCCAACCCCTCTTTTTCCAGGAACTACTCCTTTTCCAGGACCCACCCTTCCTATTCCAGGATCCATACATCCTTTTCCAGGACATACCTCTCACTTTCACGACCCACCCCTCCTTTTCCAGAACCCACCCCTTCTTTATCAGGACCCACCCCTATTTTTCCAACACCAACCCCTTCTTTTCCAGGACCAACCCTTCATTTCCCAAGTCCAAACCCTCTTTTTCCAGGAACTACTCCTCCTTTTCCAGGACCCACACCTACCCCAGCCCCAAGAAAACTCGTTTCCTTGGGCAATTCATGACTGTCTCCCAAAATACCGTGGCGTTTTCGTTCCACTTGGAGGCTGAAACCATCCCTTCCACATGGCTGCTAAATCAGGTGGAGCTCCTCCTGGGTGCCTCGTTGCTGCCAGCAATAAAACCCGACCCCTCATCTGAAACTGCTGACAGCATGTCCACCGCCTTCCATATTGGGTTTTATTAAAACTCCCCCTCCCTTATCCCTCCCTCCTGCCTCCCCCTCCCCCACCCCCCTTCGTCTAGAAGCAGAAATATTGGGGAATTTGAAGGGATGCCTTGCTCTATACTATCTATAGGATGCTGGATCGCTAGAGACGCCGTCTTTGGCCTAAATATGAAAATAATGAACTATTTAATACTCTCTCGATTATAGTCATGACAATTTCTGTCGGATATATAGATGAAAGTTTCAGTGGCAATTATATTCAAGATTTATTTATTTATTTATTTATAATTTTTGTTTTCTGAAAGGCATACACGCTAACTAAGATCACATGCAGCAGTTTTAGAATGAAATCTTATATTACTCCCTGTTCTGTTTTAGGAGCATTTCCTTGCACATATATTAGCATTAGCTCCCTAATTATAGCCCAGGTGTATTGCAATTCGTCCCTATTGGCATACAAGAATAATTACCTGTTCTCATAAGAACGAGGGATGAAACTAATATATTACTTAATCTCTGTTTAAAGTATTAACATGAATCAGTTTTATACAAGGAGAGAGAGAGAAAGAGAGAGAGAGAGAGAGAGAGAGAGAGAGAGAATTACGTCAATAAATACTAAGAAGGGGAGATAACACGTCCTTTTTAATCTGGTCCTATAGACTTACCTTTCCAAGAGGAAGGAAAACGCTGATTACATCTTCACAAGACATTCGATAAGGAATTATCCAAACACAAAACAAAAGAGAGAGAGAGAGAGAGAGAGAGAGAGAGAGAGAGAACATGCAAATAAAATGCTACCATATAATGATTAAAAACTTCGTTAAGCTGACAAACTTCAAGAGCTGATGATCTTCTTGATAAAGAGACCTGATGAAGATAAGTCTCTTTTTCTCAGAAAAAAAAAAAAATAAGAATAAAAGGGAATGTCGACTCTTGACAGAATGAGGCTGAAGGAAATGAAGAGACAAGGCTTCAGAATGGAGACTGACACTTGGGAAGATTTTTATGACACCCGTTACCTTGCAAGGGAGAGGGGGAGGAAGTTCGGGGAGGGAGAGGGGGAAGAGAGCCCCCCTCCCAAAAAAAAAGGTGGCCCACAAAGCAAAGTAGTGTCAAGGGAAAGAGGTTTATAAGACATTGGTTCTTACCATCTATGGAATCAGCTGTTTAACCCAAAATGGCAATCAGCTGTTTAAGTAAAAGTGACAATCAGCTGTTTAATCCAATAACAATCAGCTGATCAAGTAAAAATGACAATCAGCTGTTCAACTAAAAATGACAATCAGCTGTTTAACCAAAAATGACAAATTATCTGTTTAACCAAAATTAACAATCAGCTGTTTAAGTAAACCTGAGAGTCAGAATCAGTTGTTTAAGTAAAAAGACAATAAGCCATTTAACCCAATATGACAATCAGCTGTTCTGTTTAAAATGACAATCAGCCATTCCTCTCTCTCTCTCTCTCTCTCTCTCTCTCTCAAGCCTCGTAGCCTGTAGAATGCATTTAGTTCACAACTGGAAAACCCGAGTTCGATTCCTGAACAGGACGAAGGGGGCCAGATAGACGACTTCTCTCAATATCCAGCGTGCCTCTGTTGACCTAAGATGAGAATTATGTAGCTAGCTGTTAGACGACTGTCGTGAGTCGCGGCTGGGTTGGAAAGACAAAAAGAGAGGAGGCAGATAATTAGAGGTGAAGTTCACCGCTCTGTCTAAATGTTGATATACCTCGTCGGGTCGGGAGGGCCTCGATGAGGTAGTCTGTCACATTTTGCCTTTTCTCTCCCTTTCTGGGGAACAATAACGAAAGCAGGAAAGGTAAACAAAAGTCGTGTGTTTTATGAGGAAAAGGCAAATTTATGTCCTAATCACAACAAGGAGGCAGAGTAGTGGAACAGATCATTTATATATGTGATGAATAAACTAAAAAACCTAATGGCTTGGAAACACATTACCTTCGAATGAAATAATAAATAAAAAAAAACAATAAAAGATCGTATATTATAATCCACTGGGGCAGGATGTAATGAGTATCAAAGTATCAATATATATCTAGATCTAATTACTGAGTGTTATTAATATTCAAGAAATCTGCAACTTTTATCCATTTCAAATACAGATCATTTCACTCTTTGTATTCGGGCGCATGCGCAAACGACACTGGCGAATTCGAAGAGATTCGGGGAGATAAATCCTGCATAAATAATAAAGTGTTGTGACGGAGACAGACTCGATGAGAGCAGAGAAATAA
>JANJGK010008084.1:5000-25000 GCA_039081455.1 Macrobrachium rosenbergii
ATATATATATATATATATATTATATATATATATATATATATATATATATATATATATATATATATATATATGAATGGAAGCAGTAGATACTGACAATTATTTTGGAGTAAGGCAGCAGGATGTGTGCAAAAGATTAGTAGGAAACTAGGAGTATCTATGGAAGATTAGGTGGGAATGGATGAAGTGTTTGCTGAACCAATTCTCTTCTACAGAAGTGAAGTGTGTATGCTGAATGCGAGGACATTTTTATATGTTATTTGTTTTTTAAGAAGAATTTAAAGGCCAGAAATGCAGAGATTTGGAAAAGGAATGGTAAATGAATTAGTGTAGGTGACAGGATGGATCAGAAATGCCTTGAGATGGTTTGGTCATGTGGAAAGAATGTAGGATGATACGTTAGTGAAAACGGTATACAACGTCAGGTTTGGGAGGAAGGGAAGAGAAAGCCCTAGAGAGGAACGTATAGACGGAACGAAAGAGGCCTTGTGAAAGAGGAGCCTCAATATCCAGGAAGTAAGTGGCGCATGTATGATAGAGGGGAGTGGTGCAGTTCGCGTCGTAGGGTTTGACATACTACTGCTGTGTAAAACTTAGTGTTGTGACAGTTTTTTGTGTAAGTTGTTCATCTACGATTCAGCCATTTTGTGAAATCAGCAGTGATCATTGCCTTGTTTGTCGTTGTAGCTGCCTCGTTATGGAAAAAGAGCATATATATGCACCCTACACCATTTTAATCTGAAGGAGGGTGGCCTCAGAATGTATTACCCATGCCAGTTCTCAACAATAACTTTCAAGGGGCTTATGTTCCAACGGCGACTGTCATTTCTTGGCGATCACCCTATCGCCCTCCATTATCTCCACATGATCTTGTTATCCTTTGCTAATCTTATTACCAATTTTCCTCCATATCTGTATTTTTTTTCATCTTGTCAATTTTTCTTACGCCATATTTGCCTTGCAAACATTTCATCTCAACAGCTTCAACTTTTTCTCCATTCATTTATAATCGATATCCCCGCTTCACTTCTAAGGGGGAGCGTTGGCTCAACAATATTTTCATACATAACCACCTCGGCTTCCATAGACAATTCAAGACCAATCTTTTGCACAGAACCTTCTACCTTTCATGCTCCACCTACAGTGTGATTCACATTTTCTCTTATCCCACCATCACGCAGTACTATAATCCTTCTTCTAGATTTACCTGGCCTTATGCCAACACGAATCAACCACTGCCATTCCTCCGCTATTCATAGCAACATTCTCCTCTTACAGAACACTTTCAGCTGCTTCGCTAGTTACTGCAGTTTCTCTTCACTATCCCCAATCAACAAAATCCTCCTTACCACACTTCATTCACGTTTCACATGTAAGTCTCACATCTTTTGTACCTAGCATTTGATGTCCTTTTACTGACTTATAACATCACTGCAAACTCCTCTCTCTCTCTCTCTCTCTCTCTCTCTCTCTCTCTCTCTCTCTCTCTCTCTCTCATCCAGACAATCAAGTTTCGAAAATAGGATAGCTTCAGCTGCATCCACACTTAGAAGCGTCCCGGGGCGACTCTTGGGAACGCCTTTGTGAGCAAGTGACGCTGGAAATTTGGATTTCTTTGTTACTGAAGGAAAGGGAAGCCTTCCGAAATGGGTCTCTTTGTGGAAGGATATTCCACAGCTTCACAGGAGCGTTTTAGTTATATTGGTTTAGCATTGTATTCTTGTGGATGTGTTTCATTTTTATTTCCTCTTTGGTCAGATCGTTCTTTATTTGATTCATCCCTTTCGTCACGACTCTATACTGCGTAGAGTTTTATTATTAATTTAAATAGTACCTTTTCCTATAGTTTTTTTTTTTTTTTGCCTTTAGAAGCGAATACATTTTTGAAAGTTAAACTTCGAAATTTTTCAACGCAGCAGGACAAAGGTTGGGGAACGAACCTCACACTACATCTCTCCAGCGCCCCTTTCCGAAACAAGTAACACAGATTTATTCTGTCAGGCCGCACCAACAACCACTTAATGTTTTGTTTTTAAATAATTATCATAATTTTTAGAGTTGAGCTCTAGTGTGCAAGGGATGATAAAGTTTTCAGACCTCTAAATTTATTCAGCCTTTGATTTAGGTGGAGCACGGCGCTCCAAGGTCTGTAACGTCATTTCAAAGGAATGACAACCCATTTTTTTCGGGGTTCCTCTGTAGGTCCTTCCCTTTTATCTCTCGGTTCCAGGAAAGGCCGAATGAATAATTAATTTCAATTATCATTCTTTCTCCCTTAATTAATTAATTAAAAGCCGCGTACGTTTGGAGAATCCGTAGCTAACCAGAAAGCCCCGATAGCTGTTCATTTTTATCGCCCATAATTCAAAACGTTCATTCATTCATTTGCAGGATAGCGTCGTCTGACGCCGAATACGCCACCTACCACCTGTGGCGGAACTACTGGAGCGTGGTTGTTCCCGTCCCGTTCTGCGATCTCTGCCGGAGGCTTCACACTGACGTCACCGAAGCTCACATTCCCGACCTGGGTCGCTGGTGGGGGGACGTCAACAACTGCACCACTCGATATCCCGAGAGTCAGTACCCACGGCCCAAGATCATTGACGCTCATGCTTACCTGAAGAGTCTGGGAGAGGGCCTTTGGAAAGTGGGCAGTGTCCTCGGGTTTTTAGGTCGTTAGTGAATTAGCGCCTAGTGAAACATGCGTACACATGTCTTCAGGTGTGAATGCATGCGTGTGTAGTCAACTCAAAAAGGGATCCAATCATAAAGTGATTTCGCTGTAGGGATAAAATTAATATATTTCACATTTTTATTAGTACGAATTTACACCATTCTGTGGAAAACGCAACTTAAGGTGGAAGTTATAATAATGTTGGAAACATATTTGATCTACAAGTGTTCTATGGCAAGGTCTAGAGAGCCCTCTATTCTCCAGACCTTGTTCTGTGGGATGACGTCTTGGGACCTTTGCCGATTGTTCGCCCTGCATGTGAGGTAGTAAGCGTTGCAGATGACTTTTTTTTTCACGAGGAAAGGGGCAGCCTAATGACTATTTTTTATCCCTGCAAATTAAGAAAGCAGTTAGAGAGTTCCAAAGTGTGGCAGTAGATGGAAGAAACAGCTGCTGAAGAGTTACTCACTCTCCCTTGATGCAAAATGAATTACTTTTAGTATGAACAGTGATCTGCAGCTGATTAACAAACGTGTAGTCAGTGACAGGAATCTCATTTCTCAGCTTCCATCCCCTTTGAACAAAACTGCTTGAATTGGTGATTTTCTTTTCCACAACAATGCCTTTCAGAAGTTAGTGCGTGCTATTCATGTTCCGTAGCGTGATCCCTCATTTTCTGTTAAAGTTAACTAAACAGCACAAAATGCGTCTCCTTCACTTACCCCTTTACTGCAAAAGGCCATAATTCTTCGTTCAAAAGCTGCTCGTGTGCAGAAATTTAATTAATTACATTTCCCACAAAAGTATTTTACCTGTGCATTTTTATTTTCATTTAAATGTAATTCTCTGAGTTCTGTTTTCTTCTTTTCTCAATAATAGTACTAACCGAATTTGTAGGTGGGCTCAAAACACTACCGATGAGACGAGTCGCAGTTGTATGAAGTTATGAACCTACGACTAATGTTGACAAGTTTAAAGAAAAAAAATTTTCATCATCATTTCAGCTACTTAAAGAATGAATGGTGTCGTAACTTTTGTCTTGACATTTCCTTGGCGCAACCTCTTGCTAGGGGCTAAGTGCTGAAAAACATTATATAAAAAGCTAATTATTTGACACACTGAGACAGGAGTCTCGAAAGGAGACTTTGTTAACTGCTGCAAGATGTCATTTCTGGAAATGACTTAATCAGACATCACTGATTAAGGAGAAGTAATTTCCGAACCATATCCAATTAGCCCTTAGAAACCTTTCCTGTTTTTAACCACTCCCGTTTTCCCCTTTAGCTCTCTCATATTTCTCTATTTTAAAGCCTTTTCTACTCAACAAATCCTTGTTATCCTTCCTCATGCCTATTATTATTATTATTATTATTATTATTATTATTATTATTATTATTATTATTATTATTATTATTATTTTGGTGAAACATGCAGTTGAAATCATGACGGTGTTGGTAACTGCACATTCAACGTATATAAACTGTCTGGAGCCCTAGACTCACTTTTTATGAGACTAGGAAATATTTATAAGCAATTTTTTATTCTCAGTTTTATTTTCAATCATTTATGAAGGCGAGATCCCTCATGCAGAGAATTCTTTGTTCCTAGCACAATATTCCACGTGTCATTTTAGGCCTATATAAGCTATGACAGTTTGACGCACCAGAAAAGGTAGAACATTTTATTTCCCATTCGGAACTATGAAACGATAGTTATGGTGTTGACGACAGTAGGGTAAGTTGAAGGAGTATTTGTGCGGTAACAAAGATGAATGAAGACTAATAGTGCTGCGGTTTCAGGGCCCCATGATGGTGGGGTCATACCCCAACCTGAGGTATAACAAAAAACCACTTATATTATATTGTTGTACTATGTCTCCACATTAAGAAATGGTATGATGTAGTTATAAAAATGTGTTTTGTGTAGCTTTTTTTAATGGTTTTCATATTATGTATACTCATCAACACTAATGCACAATGCAGTTCGCAATCACATTTTGTTTAATGCACTTAAATTTTAGCTAAACATTTAAAAAATGCATTATAATCTTGCTACACATTCATTTTAAAAAATAGAACATTTTATAAAGCTTTCAAAACAGGAAAATGGTTTATTATTGAAGTATAATAACTTTAAGTAGCAAAAAACACTATTTTGTTCAAGCTTCACAACATATGCCTTAAGCATAAGGGAATTACAATATACCTTATACATTAAATAGTAAAATCAATAACAGTTAATCATTTAAATCAATATATATATATATATATATATATATATATATATACACACACACATCATATATATATATATATATATATATATATATATATATATATATATATATATATATATATATATATATGTGTGTGTGTGTGTGTGTGTGTGTGTGTGTGTGTGTATTGTTGCAATTGAAATAACAGCAGTATGTAATTGGACATCAATAGTAGTTATCAGTTCAATCATCGTCAGTATCTGAGTCCTCAGTAACTGTGTTCTGACATTCGTAACCCCGGCATGCACGAAAGTCAGTGCATCTGAGATTGGTTTTAGGCACTGACATTGGCCTGCTGATGTGCAGTCAGTATCTTTACAGTAGAGATGTGTAATGTCACGAACCTCTGTTGGAGCAAGTTCCTTCAGACACATAACTGGCTGCAAACCATGGTCCTCTGACCTCATCCAACCATTTTCGCTTGGATCCCAGAGAACTGAATTGGGTACGTGGTTCTGTTTCGTCAGGGCTACCTGATGTCTTGCTCTCTTCACATGCTGAGAAAATGCATCTTCAGTAGAAGCTGAGCAGCTGGTCTGTTATTAGTTCATGCCATTACATAGCGGAGCTTGTCTAGTGATTCGCATGCAAGCTTCTGTTTCCCATATAACAAGAACATAAACTGTCTTGCAACAGCCATATCAACCATTTCATTACCAAATGATCCAAAATCATTCAGTAGTTTTGGCTTGTTAGACAGATTGTTGAATACTGTTGTCTTTCCAATTCTGAAGAAGCTGCTAGTGGAGTCGCATCCTGTCAAGGAATGTGCAGCTAGCAAACTGGTACAGAAATCATCTCCCAGTTTTGTGCCAATGGTACTAACAGGTATGTATCTATGTCTGTCTCTTACCTTGGTGGTATGCCCTGCATACATATAGACAGACTAGCCCAACATGCCTTTGCTCGCATAGTACAGCAAAAGAACCAAGACATCGGTGTCATCACAGTGTACTACAATCTGACTGACCTCTTCTCTCAGTAAAGACCAGTGAATCTGTAAAGTGTTGCTTCAGTCTGTCCTTGAGTTTCCAGGAATAGACTTGTGTTGTGACAGCAAAGCTGGAAAGATGTTCCATATATGCACATTTTAACCCTGAAGGTGTAGTAACTTTCTCCTCTGCAAAGAGGGAGTTCTGCATATCACTGACAACTGCCTCAAATGCTTGATCATGAGCATACTGATCTTCAGATGGACATTTCTTTTTAGCAGCTTCAATGTTTCGTGAAGAGATGTAGGCAGCTTAACATTTCCTGTGGTACTTGGCATCATAGGCAAACAGATCTGTGTAAGCTGTCATGCGCATTGCTATTACATCATCTTTTCTTTCTTTGGCAGCATTTAGAACAGCCTGTCTTGTACTCTGTCCTGTACCAGTAGATATCTGAGTAAGTTTCTCGCCCCTTCTGTAGACAGTGCAACAGATGAAACAGTCACGTCTTATTTGACAGGAGGATGTCTCTCTTCTCTTCATTCTGTTGCCATGAAGATTGCTATTATCATCTTGTTGTTCTGAGGGCTGACTTGTTTCAGCTCCTAGTGCATACGACAGGTCTTATGAAAGATTACTGCAAGATTGCCATTGAGAATGTCGTCTTTTAAAGGCTGCAATCGATGATAAACTTCATCTTGCCTTATAACAGCAGCATCATATATGGCTTGTAATCCATCTTTTGTTGGTTTTCTTGTGACAGTTTTATAATCACTGCTAGTTGGTTGTCTGGTACATAGCAAGCACTAATTGTTATACACCGTCCGTTTTTTCTTTGCAGGTAGTTCTTCCATGTTTTATCCTGGAATTATTTGAGAAAAAATGTCAATACCCACACAAGTGTTGAAAAGGATATATTTATAATTGTGTGCAAAGTTTGTATTTGTAATAACAAATAAACTAAATAGAAAAATATTAAAAGGGTACATACCATTTAGTGATCTAATTAGATGAATTACAGTAATTAAGTCTTTTAAGTCCATTGTATGGGCATGTTACCTCAAAAGGTCCATGCCAAAAATGAAGGAGCAACATAGTATGCGGGCCCATCTGTGAAATTGTGGTAACTAGGGCTAAACACTGATCTTACCAAATTAGTGCTGGTCAGAACAAGGGCAGTAATGTTACTAGTGCAGACTTGGGGTCATCCAGTCTAATTTAGTCCCTAACATGTTTTCTTATGAGGAATAATGCTTTATATAATATATAAACTAATAGTTAAACTTATTGACTCACTTACATAAACAAATTGCTATGCATATCCTATGACCTTAAAATTATAACATCATCTGGGAGGTACCATCCAGCCTCATAGTATGAGTGTATCTAGGTCATTTTGACCTATGATAGTAATTTGTATATATATACAGTATATATTATACATTAATATTTATACTTATATGTACATGTAAATAAGTAGAATGTTACCTGCCATTAGTAAATATATTTAAAACCCTACTCTTACATAATGCTCCACTACAATGGACGCCTATCACCATGCACCTAACAGGGGGGTAGGGGTGCTCTGGAAACAGGCCAAAAAATATAGTATGTAACACTTTTGTTATACCACAGGTTTGGGTTACTCCTTTTTAAGTCCTCTTTTTCATTGCTTGCCGCAGCACTATAAGGACAGGGCATTTGTATGGAAAGAAAAAGGAACATTTGCATATCAAGAAAGATGAACTTGACAAAGAAATGTCTGTATATCAAGAAAGATGAACTTGACAGAAAGAAATATTTGTATCAGAAGAAAGAAGGACAGAGATAGAGAATGCCATATGCCAGGCTGCATTTTTCTGACGTGTTTCCATGCTCTTATATGTTAATTTGTTTTAAATTGCTTTTCTCGATTCGTTATTGACAGATGCATTTGCTGTATTTCGAAGTGCCTCCTTTGAATGAAACGCTTTTTATTTCGACTGTCAAAAACATTTCACTGCTTAGGTCTAGGTCAACAGAGGCGCAAAGGAATTTAACAGCATCATAACCTCTTCAGGTGAGCCCGTCACTGGACCACGCTGAATATTACTGTTTGGTTTCATTCATTAATGCTTCATAATACCGGGACAGTGAGAAATGAAAGATCCGAGAAACTTTTTGAAAGCGATAACGCTTTGTGGTAGAATTGTCGGACAGCCTTGTTGGGAACTGGTCATTTCAAAACATAACAGTTGTTTCCGAATGTAAACACGCTGGCGAAATCTGCTTTGACTGAGTCGTCTTCGTGTTCTGCAGTATTCGGAACAGTTTCATTTGTGACCATGTGTTTGCCGTCCACTGTCCGATTTCGTGCGCCGTAACTAGCTTAAATTATGCATGTTAAAACGTGATCTCGGTTGATTAACTATTCGAAGTCCCAGAAAGAAACTTAGAAGTGGGCTTCTTTAAATTTTGTAATTTTATTTAAAACGTGAGACCAGTTAATCGATGTAGAGCGATCCTGTCTCTGATACGGACTAGTCTTGAAACAGCGTTCCTGTGTAATATAGCTTCCAAATTTTGTATGGTCTTTGCCCACTGCTGAATGAATTTGAAAGTGTTCGTAAAAAGGAAACTTTAGAATAAATCAAGTCTTGAACCATTGTGCTGAAGTCTGTGATATATGTAGTCATTCCCAGAACATGTGTTTAAGTCTCTATTAGCCTGTCAGTTTCAGTCTTGTAAGCCGCCAATCGTACTGTGCCTCTGTGTGCCTACGTGTTCCCAGACATTCAAAATTCAAAACGCATTTTAATTTCGCTTAAATGTCCCATGAAATAATAAACATTTGGCTATACAAATCTCGAATATAAGGTTTAGTACCTGAAACGTGTAACAAAGTCTTCCTAATTATCCAAGTCTCTCTAACGCCTAATTCTTTCCATACGGGCTTAAAGTCTTGCAATTGTAAGTCTAAATCTTTACAGCATGTCAAATGCTTTGAAGACTTTTGTATCTAAAACTTTTTCTTAATGCTTTATGATGCGCTTGGAGTCGTTGTGACGGTGTTGCAGAGGCTTAGGCCTAAATAAATCTTATGACCGCTTTTGTTTACCACAAGATGCTTTTAGATAGCAGTTGTGTACGGATTATCCAGCCAAAAATCAACAAATCAACGTCAACGCCAAAATATGGACGAATTAGAAAGGACCAGACTACAGAAGGCGAAGGATTAGGCTCATGTTGGTAGGTACTGGCGGATATTCTTTGTTTGTCTGTTCGTAGTCATTAATAGGATGGTAATCTTGTCAGTAGGATTTTTTCTCAGTCATTTATAGTTTAAGGAACCAAATTGATTACTAGGCTCAACTAAGCATGTAGGAGCAGTTTACATCGTCAGTCTTAGCGATTTATTGTGTTTACTTAACATCTCGAGAACGGTTCATGCAACTTTGATGAGGTGGGAATATCTATTAGGTTGTTCTCTCTGGATAAGCAATCTTTTGATGGCATAGCAATAGTTTGCGATTTGTAGCCACGGAAATCGTATACATATATTAAAACTTGAAAAACTTTTGAATTATTAGAGGATACTTCTTAACAGATAGTTGAAAATTTGCTGTTGTCTTTGGTATTTTCCAGTTTTGTAGTAACGAGTTTGCTAAGAAAGTCTTCGCCCTCCATGTTATACTGTACTTAACGAGTACCTAAATCTATACAGCAAATTCATATTAGTATTAACTGGACATGCCAGACCCACACACATATACAAATGTTTATAAATATATGCATATATTATAGGTATATTTATACATATACAGGTACATATACTATATATATATATATATATATATATATATATATATATATATATATATATATATATATATATTATATATATATATAATGTTTTTTTTTTCATGATGTTACCTTGCAATGTGTGTATCATCCCATAGTTTTGATATATGTACACTTCTCTGTATCATGTATTATGTGTAATGATAATAATTATTGAAGTATCGTATGTAGGGTAGTGTCAGACATCAAAAGAGTTAGTGATTTAGACAACTGAACAGCATAATTTAGAATTAATAATATCTTTCCTGATAATAGCGTAGTAGCGGGATAGAGAGATTCAAGTTTTAGACCAGATGTGCCATCTGTCATCAGTTCAGATAAGAGAGCGCGTTGTTTTGGGTTACGCGATGATGGGTCGGGATAACAATAGTTGATCCGTTCTGAAAACCAGCTTGGGTTTTTCGCCTTGTTTTAATTCACGTGCTGACAGGTCGGGAATAACAATCAAGTCGTGTTGAGGTTTTTGTAAAAGCTTTGTCTTATACGAGAAGAAGACAAATTTTTTCTTAATGTTACATGCATGGCTCTGGTCATGTATGCCCTTTTGAGAGTAAGAAGCACAAGGCAATTGCGTCATGTTTAAGACTGCTCTGTTCTGATCATGTATTGTCCTGATTGCATACAAAACATTTTGCTGGAAGACACATCACCTCCCTTCTTCTAGAACTTTTGTGTCTCGTACCCAAAATGCCTTAATGACGTCATATGATTGTTTTAATTTCATACTGGAATCCAAAATTTGCTCATTCTTATTTGAGAGACCATTAGCTCTCTCTCTCTCTCTCTCTCTCTCTCTCTCTCTCTCTCTCTCTCTCTCTCTCTCTCTCTCTCTCTCTTCAAAAGAGAGTAATTTTAATGTAAAATATTTGTGGTCACTAGTATTTTAAACTTGGCTTTTGAGATCTGAGTATAGAGAAAGTGTAAAAATTTGGTGTTAAAGGCACCAGACAAAAAAGTGTGTTTTGCGAGTCAAAGCAGCTGCAATAGATTTTACAGAGGTTTTCCCAAGCTTGTGTAAGGTAAAGTGAATTTTACTTATTATTACCATGGTACAGTATAACAAGGTATGTTATGGGAAATTTTTGCCTAAGTGAAATTATTATTGATAAATATTTTGTGTATTTTTGTGTGTTCATGTGTTTGCAATCTCTTGATTTGTTTCAAATTTTATATTTTGGTGATTTAACATTTATTTACTTTGCATTTTAAATATTTCTTGGTGATTTAACATGGCATACTTGATTTAATTTTCATTTATTAAGGTTTTCTTTACAAATCTTGAGGAATTCTTAATAGTTTAATTTTGTTTGATTAATTTAATTTCTTGGTAAATTAAAGTTTTTTTTATTTTTGTTTAATAATTAATTCAATAATTAATTAAATTTTGTGTTGTTTTCAAGTAATAGTGAATTTATCTGATTGTGAATTCTAATAATAAATTTTGAATTTAAAAATAAATTTCTGTATTTGAAATTTTCAAAAACAGTGTTTCATTTATTGACCACCAGTGAATATGATTATTTTGTGTGTGCATAAGGCAAAGTGATAAACATGTTTTGTTCCTTTAGTTTTGCTGAAGTGAATTAAGATCAGGGAAGCAGTTAAAGTTGTTTGATGGAGTGATGCCCTTTGACTCTAGTATATTTCTTGTTTAATTGTTGATACCTCACACTAGTCTTGATAAACTTAATTTGATTTTTCAAGTGATTAATGAGCTTTTTAAGGGATCACTGTTACCTTTGGAGTACTCGGTCATAATTTTTTTGTTATGAGAGTTCAGGTATCTAGCTGAAGTGAGGTAAATTTTTAAATTTTGTGATTAGTTGTGTAATAACCAGGTACTTGGTATGTTTCGTGACAATATATATATATATATATATATATATATATATATATATATATATATATATATATATATATATATATATATATATATATATAATATATATACACGCAGCCACACAACACACACATATATGTGTAGATATAATATATATATATATATATATTATATATATATATTTCTGTGTATATATAATAAATAAATAAATGAATAGGCAAATGGAAAATCACACCTCTTCGTTCATCGTCGTAGTATGTAATTGACATCTTCATCTAATTGTAAATTTTTGAAGGACCCTCTGTCGACCCTCAATTATGCTATGACCTCCCAGAATGACTTCCCGTTGTAGGTCATAACCGGTCGAGAAAGAGCTTCGTTATATTTTTTATGAACTCGTCTTCGGTTCCCATAGTAAATTAATGTTTGTTGTTACTGATGTTGTGACGCCAGTTTTAGTCACGATAAGTCAAACATTAGATAAACTATATAAAGAATAAAGAATATAAAATCATAATGAGAAGTGTCTTGTGTATAATAATTCATGCATATACAGTAGTTAAGTAGTTACACGTGACAGGAACGTCGTCTGGTACATTGAATAGACGCTATTTACAGAAGCTCTCTCACCCCCACCTCTCTCTCTCTCTCTCTCTCTCTCTCTCTCTCTCTCTCTCTCTCTCTCTCTCTCTCTCTCTCTCAAGTGGTCCCATCCTCATTCTCGATGCAACAGTCAACCACCACTCAAAATGGCTTCCATTTTTATAAGTGATGTCACGTGGACACTTGCCAGGAAGGATATTATCATGGGGTAAGTAAATACACGAAATAGAATTGAATAGAACTAAGTGCTCTTCAAAATATGAGAGATAGATGAATGGATATAGATAGATAGATACAGAAATAGAGCCGTATGTTTTTTTTTTTATTTTAGTCTGTACTAGTGTACCGTTACTGTCAATAATGACGGTTGTGAGAGAGGGTTAGACTTGGACGCATACCGTTAAAAATGACGGTATTGTAAGAGAGAGTCGACCCCATCTTAGGGACGTTACGTACCGTTCGGAATCACGGAATATATTATCATTCTGGAGACTTTTAGATAGAGCCTAGAGTTGAGAGGGGCTGGGCCTGGGCTGGATGATGGTACATCTAATAGTGGGGTTTAAAACTCGTTGACTATTAGTTATACTCTGAATTAATAAATGGAATGCATCGCATTTCGTAGCACAGAAATCTCTCTCTCTCTCTCTCTCTCTCTCTCTCTCTCTCTCTCTCTCTCTCTCTCTCTCTCTCTCTCCCACATTGGCCATTGATGTTCATCGTTGCCCTTTGCCACTAGTACCAGGCTTCTTAGGCTTGTTGCAAGTGTCTAATGACTGAGTCCACTCCAACCCCCAATCTCCTCGTATCAGTCCCCCATTCTACCACCCCCAACCACCTGAAGGAAGATTAAAAAAAAACTGTATCCATTTTATGTAATATTCCCCAGTATGTATAAGGTATAAGATAAATAATTAATAAATAAATAAATAATATGAATCCCTCCACTGAAAATGCAACCACCAGTTTGCGTCAGGGAGCTCGGTTCTGTTGAAGTCTATTGTGTACTTTGTAAATTATGTGTACCAAAGGTGGATGGTCTACGCTTCAATGACGCTGCTCATTCGTTCGTGTGTGTGTGTGTGTGCGCAGGCCATTAATGTAAAGGGCCTTCCTCCCAGTAGAATTTTCTGTGTGGCTCGGCAGAGGTTCTGTGGACATAACGGAGAAGCGCATATGACATATTACGAATTAATTTGATTGTTTACTAAGGTCTTGCATCTCACTTTGCGTCTCTCATTTGTACACACACATACACATATATAATATACATATATATATAAATATATATAATGTATATATGTATAAATGTACAAAAATTATATATCTATATATTTTTGGCGTAGCCTTCTCTTCATTTTCCCTAAGTGCTAATGAACATGTGGCTTCCACAATCCGCTGGCGATACTTCAAGTACCTCCAGAACCTTTTCTAGTCTTCAAGGGGCGATAAACAGTTGCGACAATACTACTATATTTATACATTCTTAGGCCGATAGCTGTTTAAACCACCGATCCATGGTCATCTGCATGCATGGTTATTCTGGAGTCATAATGAAGCAACATTGTAATTGAAGTTCTGTTTACCGTTCCACGATGAATGAAGAAAGCGCTGGAAATATCTGAAATTTTGCCAGTAGATTGTAAAAGCAAAACACGTATACACTATATATATTATATATATATGTGCGTATATGTATATATTTATATGTATATATAAATAAATATATTTGTGTATATATTTTACGTATTATACACACACACACACACACATATATATATATATATATATATATATATATATATATATATATATATATATATATATATATATATATATATATATATAATCTGATAATTTAATGCGTTCGCCTACAGGGCTGATTAACATCAAACGAGATTAACATAGCTAACTCTTTTGATGTTTACAGTTAAATGCGCACACAGCACCACCCATTCAATTCACTATTGGCTTCTATAATACCTTAATCAGCTAGAATATATATGTATTTAGCAATGACTTCAGTTCTATAACAACTGACTGTGTAACTGATTTCAGCAATACAGTCGCATTTGAATAATTAAACTGAAGTGGTTTTTTAATTATAGTACGTAAATTTTGATATTATTATTATTATTATTATTATTATTATTATTATTATTATTATTATTACAATAATCGAAAATAAAGTACGAAATTCATTAGTTTTGAATTTAATAGGTCAATTTTATTTATTATTATTATTATTATTATTATTATTATTATTATTATTATTATTATTATTAACTGCTTGCAGTACAATAATGTGAAATAAATTACGAAATTCATTATTTTGAATTTAATAGGTAAATTTTATAATTATTATTATTAACTGCTTTCAGTATAGTAATCGAAAACAAATTACGAAATTCATTAGTTTTGAATTTGATAGGTCAATTTTATTATTATTATTACTATTATTATTATTATTATTATTATTAACTGCTTGCAGTACAATAATCTGAAATAAATTACGAAATTCATTAGTTTTGAATTTAATAGGTCAATTTTATTATTATTATTATTATTATTATTATTATTATTATTATTATTATTATTATTATTATTATTATTATTATTTGCCAAGGGAAAGCATAAGGGGATAAGATCCCAAGAATGAGACCCGAAAAAGAAAGATATTCCTAAGAATATGTAGAATGATTCGCTTTAGACAAAATATAAAGATAATATTGAACCGGAAATCGTGGCACTCAGGACCGAAAGTGAGGTATTTTGAAGTGGTTAGGGTCTTTGATAAACGAGAACAATACAAATTAACAACAGCAGAGGTAGGGAATAATAATTTTTCCACCTCTCACGGTGAGGTAATTAGCGACAGACTGCGTTCGAGAAAAATAATGTTCGTTCTCTCTCTCTCTCTCTCTCTCTCTCTCTCTCTCTCTCTCTCTGAATGCCCACTTTAAGCTAAAATGTGGAAATAAAGGCATTGTCATTATTATTATTATTCTCTCTCTCTCTCTCTCTCTCTCTCTCTCTCTCTCTCTCTCTCTCTCTCTCTCTCTTCATCTTCTTCTTCTTCTTCTTTTAACGTGCTTTTATTCCCATTTTTGTATGGGGTATGTAAACCAAAATGTGGAAATAAAGGCATTATTATTATTATTATTATTATTATTATTATTATTATTATTATTATTAAGTTTGTTGTTCAGTAGTTACATGGTTTTCGTGCATGTTTTCATTTTAAATTGGATGTTTATATCACGTGCGTAATTAGCTCATGTTTGTTTTCTTATGGTTTAATTGGATGTTTATGTTGTTGCTTACACAGTGTGTGTGTGCGTTTGTGCGTAAATTTCAATTCCATTTGCGTATGGTTATATGGTCGTATTTGTATGGAAATTTTTTTTTTTTTTTTTTTTTTGAGACTATAACAGGATTTGCCGTTACTATAATTTTGATTCTGTTTTTTTTTTACTAATTTTTCATATCTTTTGATTAATTTTCTCAGTTTTTTCTTTAACTTATAAAATATTATATTAGTGAATCCCATCGGCTCAATTTATTTTTATTTAGCATCGTGGAATCTTTTTTGTTAATTTTCCCCCTATATTTTGTGTTTAACGTACTCGGAAACATAGAAGTAAATAGAACTTGTTTAATAGTCATTCACTTTATTGCAAAGGTATGCTATATAAGAAAAATAATTTGTTAGTATATGATTGCGCTATTCGTGATGTAACTTGAACTACTACCGCTGCCATGTCAGGCCTTCTTGTAACCCACTGCTGCTGACACCAGACTTTTAAGATTGCAAATAAAAGTAATAGTTCGTCCTTATACAGTTGTGACTCCAGAAAAATCCCAGTAATTAATCAATTATGCTTTTAAAGACAGTGGCATTAGCCCTGCGATTATTTTCTAAATCCTAGCCTGGACTTCTTTGAGAGGGTAACAGCGCCGTCAGTGCACCTTGCGTGATGCACTGTAGGCATTACTTGAAGCCAGGACTTGAAGTTCTTTGCAGCGTCCATTCGGTCCCTAGCTGCAACCCCTTTCATTCATTTTACTGTACTTCCATTCATATTTACTTTCTTCCATCTTACTTTCCACCCTCTCCTAACTGTTGCTTTATAGAGCCTTGTTTTTTTTTACTGTGTTTCCCGGTCAACGCTGAATGACGTCATAGGTCCCAGCGCTTGGGCCTGGCCTAAATTTTATATTCCATAACATTCCTAATCCTTTATACATAACTATCTAACGCGTATGAAGCAACTCGGAACATCGTACCGATGAAGGAATAAATTCTCGTTCCCTAAACCAGATCTTTTACGCATCGTTAGATCATCATTATGAATGGATGAAACAAGAAAGATTAGAATCTGGGCTTTACCGTGCGTAAATGTGAAAAGAAACCTCTCTTTTCATTCAACTGAGAAAAGTGTTAAAAGCCTCTATTGACTTTTAATATCTTCGAGTTGCACGCGGTTAAATGCATCGTACAAAAAAAAAAAAAAAAAAAAGAGGCCCTTTTCGGGCTCCGAAAAAAGTGGCCGTAGATGAAAACTCTTGAGTTTTCCTTTGACGGTCTTTTGGGGATGATTACGATGCGGAAATGGTAAGGATATTCTATTTTACAGTGAAATTAGTCTACAGAGAGAAAGCGAGAGAGAGGACGAGGAATGCCTCTTGTTAGATATGCGTATTAGTTTCACTTTCAGTTTGTTCACTTTGGTTTTATGTACATTCCTCCACGGGGATGATTCCCTCACTGGCGGGCCCTTGTACATTTTCAAAATAAGGTGCTTATTATATTTTATAATTGTCTTTCAGTGTTTTCTCGTCAGTATCGTAGCTCCTGCAGAATAGGAGAGTCTTTAGTTCTTTTTTAAATCTGCTTTCTTCTTGTATGCTCTTCAGTTCAGGCGGTATTTTGTTGTATAGTCTTGGTGCGCAGTGTACAAATGCTCTCTCGCCTGACTTATAACTTGTTCTGGGTTTAAATAGCCTATGCGCCTTGCTTCACTTGCATGTTATTGTGTTTTTCGTGTTTAACGAAAAAATATCGCTACACTTGTGACTTGCGTTACGTTTATTAGTTAGATAAAACTACATGAAGTATTTACGAAACAGCACAGAATTGTGTTTGTAACTATTCATAGTGATTACATAGGTGTGTGGACATTTAAATATCAGAGAGATAAGAATAATATGGATAAGATAAAAGATGAACAGAAATGACGCTTGGCAGTTCAAACCTTTAAACCGTTTGTTCTTGATTTGGAATGCCTTCCTGTCATCAATTCCTGTTTTTGGAATGACCTTCAGGTCATCCATTCCACTTCTGGAATGACCAAGTATTTCAGTCAGAGTAGTAGCAATAAATGGTATTTTGCTGCCAGACAGTCATGCTTAAATAAAAAAAAAACGTAGTTTTCATTTGATATTAATAACACGTTCGCTATACGCCTTATCTTGCTGGTTCAAGCGTTTCCTTGGATGGGTAACCTCCACCAATAAAAATCAGTTCTTATGAGGCTGTTGCGAGCGGCAGAGGGTCGCAATGAGGCGTAAGACAGCAGCAAAGAAAAGAAAAAGATTCGGAGTTTCCCCCAACTTTATGGAATTCCAGAGAAGCGTAGCAGAAAATTGTGAGTAGGGGAGAGGAAGGAGTGTTGGAGGAGTTGGGGAGAAACGGCGGGAGGGAAAGGGGGATGTTGTTGGAGGAGCAGGTTGAAGAGGTGACCGAGGGTGGGGGGCGGTGGTTATGGACGGTTCCCTTCGAGCCCGGAGCTACAGAAATAGGGCGACGGTGCTTGAATAAACGAGCTGAATGGGAGAGAAGATCGATGACGTTGCCTCTTCAGGGGAAATAACGTCTTTCTGGGTCCTCCGTAAAGGGACACTAACGTCACCAGCGGATTCAGAAAAATTTCGTGGGGGCGGGCCACCAATTTTCATATTATACATGTGTATATATATACGTACATATTTGTATTATGTATATATATATAAACATATGTATATATATATAATTATTTTTTATCGAAATTTTATTAATATAATATATATATATATATATATATATATATATATATATATATATATATATATATATATATATATATATATATATATATATATATATATTTATAATTGTTATTATTATTTATTTCTCAAAATTGTATTACTTCTATAAAAGATTTTTTTATTTTCCATTTTTATATTTCTCATTCATGTTGTTATTATCTACATCTTCAATATTATTATTTTGTCATTATTTTTCAGGGGGGCGGGGCCACGTGCCTAGGTCTCCCCTGCCCCCTGGATCCGCTAGTGACTAACTTCCTGGTTCCGTCCCCTTTTCCTGCTCTTTAAGCGACCCACTGCAGTCGACGACCTGCCAGGTATTAATAAGCAGGCCTCTTTCTCTGTCTGGATTAAGTCGCCTTGTGCTGGCACGGGCTCTTGCTCTTCGGCAGCCCATAAGCGCAGGTCTAGAAAACCTTTGTTCAGTAAGAAGCTCTGTTCTGGATTTTGTGGTCCCCGATTGCTATAGCCTTCTTTCATTCAAGAGGCGTTGTTAGCTTCTATTTTTTAATTTTTTAAATTTGGGTTCACAACCATATTATTAATATTTGTATTTATTTTATTTTAACTTGAATGTTCTTGTAGTTGTTGACGTATTTGCAAATTAAACGGATGTGTTTGACGGTTGTTCGTATCTTTTTATTTTTGTTTCAGATTTTTTTTTTTTTTTAGTTTTTAAAAAACTGATTCATCCATTTCAGCCTTTTAAAGTTGCCAGGAAATAAAGATTGAGACAGATTGAGAGAGAACCAGATAGATAGATAGGATATTTATTCATGAGACTTATAGACGGATAGATAGATAGGATATTTATTCACGAGACTTATAGACGGATAGATAGAAAGGATATTTATTCACGAGACTTATAGACAGATAGGTATATAGGATATTTATACACGAGACTTATAGACGGATAGGTAGATAGGATATTTATTCACGAGACTTATAGACAGATAGATAGATAGGATATTTATTCACGAGACTTATAGACGGATAGATAGATAGGATATTTATTCACGAGACTTATAGACAGATAGATAGATAGGCTATTTATTCACGAGACTTATAGATAGACAGGATATTTATTCACGAGACTTATAGACTTATAGATAGATAGGATATTTATTCACGAGACTTATAGACGAATAGATAGATAGGATATTTATTCACGAGACTTATAGACTCATAGATAGATAGGATATTTATTCACGAGACTTATAGACTCATAGATAGATAGGATATTTATTCACGAGACTAATAGACAGGTAGACACTAGATACGAAAGGATATTGATCTTATGAGAGAGACGCAGCAGTAAACAAGGAGAGAGAGAGAGAGAGAGAGAGAGAGAGAGAGAGAGAGAGAGAGAGAGAGAACCATTCTTTACCTTTGCGAACATCGTCAAATAAATGAAAAATGGCGACGCAGCATAATTATGGATATTGAGGTTCAAAATCCCCCTCATGTTATATATCCCGTTTTTTCTCATTTTAAAGGCAATAAACAAAAGAAGTACGTTGTCAGGAAATTCTGAATAAGGAGAAGAGTGATTTTATTCTGGGAAATATTTAGTATTTTAGTATTATGATGTACAGTATATATATATATATTATATATATATATATATATATATATATATATATATATATATATATATATATATATATATATATATATATATACATACATACTGTACATATATGTGTGTGTATAAGTATATAAAAAGAATATATAATTATATATACATAACAT